>PVJX010001943.1:6005-143817 GCA_004027295.1 Dolichotis patagonum | reverse complement strand
TATTTAAAGAGAAAAAAAGCAATACAGAAAAAAGGGTAGAAACAATACAAAACCTCAAAAAAAACCATAAATCACTAGTTGACAAACCACATACTCCCCGAAATAGCTGTTCATGTTACAAAATTAAGGCAAACAAAGTGAACACACAGTGAAGCTGCAAACAGAAAAAACAGGATGGAATAAAGCCAGTTGAGACAGTGCAGTGAAATTGGCACAGAACATCACAGCAGGTCAACAGGACAACAGTAACAGGCAACATTATATATCTCGTTGTCTTCACAATAGTTGTTCTTCTACTAGGTAGAGCAAAATCAAAGAAATACACAACATTATACAACACATCAACACAGTATTGAATAGAGCAACACCATTAATCAGGACAAAGCAAAACGGCGATAAAAATATCTGCCTTCAGAGATAGTAGAAGGAAACTCCCCCCACTTGTTGTACCACATATGGTCACCTCCCAAGACATACCAAGATCCCTGGATCCCGATTGTTAGCGGGGGTGGTGGTGGTATGTTTGATTCTAAGCCCGCGACCTGATAGGCAGCAGGCTGGTTACTGGTTGGCTCGGTGCCCTAAGTTCCAACATGGTGCGGATCTCAAGAAACACTCTTGCTTCTTGTTTCCCCGCCCTGGGGTGGCCGCAGCTCCCCACACCACAGTCACTTTCCAGGGCAGCAGGCTGCTTACTGGTTGGCTCGGCACCCTAAGTTCCAGCATGGCGCGGATCTCAGGAGACGCTCTTGCTTCTGGTTTCCCCGCCCTGGGGTGGCCGCGGCTCCCCAGACCACAGTCACTCTCCAGGGCGGCAGGCTGCTTACTGGTTGGCTCGGCGCCCTAAGTTCGACTTCACGGTTTCCAGGCAGACACTGTGCTGCGGAGCTATATCTGTGGCTAAATGATGACTTTATTTATTTTTTTTTAATTTTATTTTAAAGAGAGTAAAATTAAACATAACAAAACAGAACATAAGAAAACAATGTAAGAAACACAGATTTCAAAGCAAGACAACTGGAGATCTTCACCATCTATCATATTGTCTCTTGTTTTCTTCCAAATAGTTGTCCATATCTTCACATACAGTGAATTCATACAAAACAACATGGTATAGGGACTAGGGATTTAGCTCAGTGGCATAAGCGCCTGCCTTGCAAGCACGAGGTTGTGAGTTCGATCCCTGGTACCAAAAGCAAAACAAAACAAAACAACAACAACATGGTATAAAACTGATCAGAACAGTATGATGAAAGCATTTTAGGTCTTCAAGAACAGTCAATAAGGAAGTCAACAATCATAGTGTCTTAGTCTCTTCAAAGTAGCTGTCCATACCTTCATGTATGTTGAAATTGAACAAAACAAATAGACTAAAATCACTCTGAACAAAGAATAATAGTATTGCTGGATTTCACATGATGATGCTATGGAATCAGCACTGGGTACCTTAGTGTCTTTTTTTCTTCAAAGTAGTTGTTCATGTCATCGTACATTATATAATCAGTTCTCATAAACTGTTTAAAAGTTCTGTGCATGCATGAGTCTACATGTATATCCATACTTTCTGTATTAGTGGGAAAAACAAAACAAGACAAAACAAATCCATAGAAAAACACAACATGAAAAAAATCATAAAACCACAATACAAGGTGATCTACAATGGTTACTGTGATGTTTCTTGTTATCTTCAATAGAATTGTCTGTAGCATCAGGCACAGTATAATTGAACATAGCAGTACATAACAATATTAATAAAAACAAAACATTGGAGACATTATAAGACTTCAAAAGCAGGTAATAGTCAAGCCAGAGTGGGTATCCTAGTGAATCTTTTCATTTTAAGAGTATTTGCCTATACTCTCAGACTTGATACTATCAATCATAACAGATTTGAATAAAATCAGCCAATACAAAACAGCGATCTAACAAACCAGATTCAAATAAATCATAATAAGACAGTATAAGTAATACAGGGCTTCAGATTAAGTTAATAGGAAATTAAGGATGGTTACCATAGTATATCCTGCTATTTTTGGATTAGCTGTCTATGCCCTCAAGTCTAGTAGAAGTAGACAGACTGGAATGGAATATAATCAAACTAAACAGCGATAAGAGCAATGTGGATTTTAAATCCTGATACACTATTAGCAGTGTCCTCTGCCTTCCTTTTTTAGACAATTCCTCCCCTTTTGCTTTCACAGGGTACATTGTACATTTTGGGTCCCACTAACTCCTTTAGTTTTTAGGTTAGGTGTGCAACCTGCTGTTTACCTAAGTGATTCTGAACCTTTTTACCCCTGGGCTTGATTTTAAGTTGTATTCCTTTACCTACAAAAGCCTCAAGGTTTTCCTTCGTTATAGCTGAGTAGTTCTCCACTGCACAAAAGTGCCATGTCTTTCCAACCTATCTGCAGCTGCTGGATGAGCTGCTCCTTTTTCTCTCTGGTTCCCTGTCACATAGAGCATTGTTTTCTCATACTTGACTTTCGGTCCATAAACCCTCTCTCAGGTTGATTATATATTTCCTATACAGAGCATCGAGATGGACCCTATCTCCTGATCTACTCTGCCCGTGTTTCTTTTTGTTAGTATATCAAGGCCATCTATGTTAGAGATTATAGCCAACCTTCTCTGCCTCATTTCTGCTATGCTATTTTTCTGCCATTAGTTGTCTACTTTTCTCTTTCATTCCACTGTCTGCTCCGTTCATTGATGCCTCTCTGCCACTGTTCCTGAAATCCTGGGGTTTTTTTCTCCCTCTCTAGATTGTCCCACAGTGTTTTTTGTAGGGTTGGATTGGTAGTCACGAACTCCCCCAGTTCCTCTTTGTCATGGAAGCATCTTGTTTCTCCATTAATTTTGAGAGACAGTTTTGCAGGGTACATCAATCTGGGTTGGAGGTTATTTTCTTCCAGGGCTTGGAATACTACACTCCAAGCCCTTCTTGATTTAATGGTTTGTGTTGAGAAGTCTGTCATGATTTTGATGGGTTTTCCTTTACAGGTGATCTGTTTCTTTTCTCTGACGGCTTTTAATATTCTGTTCTTGTGATGAATTTCTGGGATCTTAATTATTATATGTCCGGGTGTAGCTGTGTTTTGTTTGTAGATGGCTGGAGTTCTGTATGCCTCATACATCTGAATATCATTTCCTTTTCCTATGCTTGGGAAGTTTTCCTTAATTATTTCCTTTCTTTTTTTTTTATTTAAAGAGGAAAAAACAAAACAAAATAAAACAGAATAAAGGGTAGCGACAATACAGTGTTTCAAGGAAAAAAGGAGGAGTACAACAGCAATAAAACCTAAGAAATTATTACTTGACTAATTACATACTGACTTCTTTGAAATAGTTGTTCAAATTACAAAGTTAAAACATGTAAAGTAGACATTCAAACAGTGAAATTGTTAACAGTTCTCCACGATCTGACAAAAACAACAATATGGTCATCCATCTTACCCACTCAAATATACATGCAATTATATCAAAAGGGTAAAATTAAACACAACAAAACGGAGCAAAGCGGATCACAAGAAAGCAATGTAAGACATAAATTTCAAAGCTAGACAATTGAAGATATTCACTCTCTATCATATTGACTCTTGTTTTCTTCCAAATAGTTGTCCATATTGTCACATATAGGGAATTCACATGAAACAACCTAGTATGGAATTGATCTGAGCAGGACAAGGGGGACATTACAGGTCTTCAAGACCAGACATTAGGGAAGCCATGAATGGCTGTCATAGTGTCTCTCATTCTCCTCAAAACAGCTGTCTATACCTTCCTTAATTATTTCTGTGAGTATACTTTCTATTTCCTTTGTATTTATCCCTGCTTCTTCATTTACATTTTTTATTCTTAAGTTACAGATCCTCTTGTTGTCTTCTAACTTTTGTATTGTTATTACCTGTTTCCTTGTTATTTTTAAGAGATCTTTCCTTTTGCGTTCACACATTGCAAACCTGTCTTCAAATTTTGTTAATCTGTAGTTTCTTTCAGGCAATTTTCCAGCTTTTAATGGAGTTTTTAATTTCCTGCTAATCTCTCTGAATCTGTTTCATGTATTCTAGGGTTTTTTTATATTCTTCATCGAAGGTTTCTCTCCTTTTTTTGTGTTCCTCCATTCTTCCATCTGTGTCTTCTTGAGAGGTGCTTAACATTTCTTTTATCAATCTTCTTGTATCTTGCTTCACTTGTATTAATATTTGTTTTGAGTTCGTCTATAATGTCACAAAGATATTTCTTTATGTCAGCTGATGCTGTGTCCGATATTACATGTTTGTTGCCCTTGATCTCGTCTGTATTTACCTCTCCTGGACCCATATTCCCTGGGTTGGCTGGAGGCTTTTTCTTCTTTCTTTTCTTGTCATGTTTCGTGTTTCTTCCATACAGATGTATGGTAGAGGTCCCAGCCCCTTTCCGTGTTCATTATGGTTCTTCTGAAGTGCGCTGGCTAAGGATTGCTGCTTTCTCCATTTTGCTGTTGATCACTGAGGTAGAAGCAGGGGTGGTGTAGGCTGGCCGCTCCCCTCCAAGGCAGTCAACCAGCAGGGACCTTCACCACGTTAGTGTGTTCCGCGTGGACAGAACCAGTTCAGGACAGTTTCAGGGGCAACTTGCTGGCTATTGGGTCCTAGCCAGGGGTGTGACCCAGCCCAATCAGATTCCACCAATCTGCTCTGGGCAGGGAGCAGCCAACTGAAGTCACTGTTGTTCCTTATTCAGGCTCGTCCTGCCCAATACCAATATGTCATCTGATTGGTCACCCCCGTCCTGGGGCGGGGAGGGCAAATTCCAAGCACTCACCATAGGTTAGTGCAGGTCTGCACACCGGCTCTGTTCCCTGTTGGGCTCACCAGCCCTTGACTTCAGCGCGACTGCGGCTCCGATGAGAGCACCGCGCTAACTGCCAGTTGGGCCTGCTCTGGTGAGAGCGCACCTGGCTCCAGACTTCCATCCACGTTTTTCTTTTCTTTCTTTCTTTTTCTTTTTCCTTAGTTTCTTCCTGGGTTGTGAGAATCCCTCTCCTTTCATCCAATCTTCTCCATGGTGGTAAATTATAGCATCTCAGCTGTTTCTCTCAAAGAGGTTCTGTACCTTGTTACTTATCTATCCGCCATCTTCCTCAAACCCCCTAAATGGTGACTATAATTCTGATTTTAAGGGCTGGAGATTTAGCTCAGTAGCATAAGGGCCAGCCTGTCAAGTTCTAGGTCATAAGTTCGATCCCTAGTACCCGCCCCCTTAGCAAGTGAGAACCTACACATCACAGTGAACTACACATCTTGTGACAAGATTGGCTATGTTATTTAGTATGAGCTCCCTGTATGCAAAGATATGGACAACGATTTGGAAGAAAACAAGAGACAATATGACAGATAGTGAAGATCCTTGGTTGTCTAGCTTTGAAATCTATGCTTTCTTATGTCCTGTTCTGTTTTGTTGTGTTTAATTTTACCCCCTTTTAATATATATATATATATATATATATATATATATATATAGAGAGAGAGAGAGAGAGAGAGAGAGAGAGAGAGAGAGAGAGAGATATCATCCCTGGTACCAGAAAAAAAATTAGATGTATAATTCTGATTTTATTTCAGTTATTTTTAATATTTCCAGTATTCCTCACCAGACTTTTTCCCTTTATTCATTTTTTATTTTATGAAAAAATAAAATTTCATAACCAAATAATGAGTATAGCAGTAGTTAATACACTGTGTATCATTATCTTCAAAGTATTAGTTACTCTAAGTATAAGACATTGAGAAAGATTCTCTTACAGAGAAGCAACAAATAGATAATAGCACAAAACTTTCTTTTCAATGAACTGAGAGAAACATGTCAATCCTAAAATTTAAAAGTAGATGATTGATGGGCCAGGGATATAGCTCAGTGGCGCAGTGCCTGCCTGGCAAGTATGAAGTCATGAGTTTGACAGTTGAATGGAACAACTTTGAAAGGGTCACTTTATTTCATTATCCTGCTTTGGAATAATTAAATAGTAGTGATATTTTATCTAATCATTTAACAGATATTGAATGGTTGAAATTGAAAAAGTGTAAGAAATGGAAAAATTATTTTTCATGGAACTTTTAGTTTATTGGGAAAAAGCAGACTGTAAACAATTTGATAATTTCAGAGTGTGATAAATGTTGTTAACTAAATTAAAATACAGGAAATATGATAATGCCTAATCAGAGAACTACAGAACAAAAAATCTTGAGGAAATGACATTAGAACTGACACCCAAATGTGAAGGAGCTAGGCTTGTAAAAGAGCTGCAGATAAAGATGCTTCCTATAGAAGAGACAGCATATTTTAAATTCTTAAGGTCAGAGCATGTTGGCATGTTAAGGAATAGAAAGTAGCTCTGGGATGGACTCACAGGAGAGAGTGATAGGAGATGAGCCATAGGTAAGCGCTAGGTCATGAAAGTCTTGGGACATCAATGATACAGAGTTGAGATTTTATTTTAATCATTAGAAAAACTTCTTGGGAGCATGCCACCATTGGGACTGTCCTATGGGTAACCAGCACGGGCAGAGAGAAGCATCCAGCCCAGCCTCTGGGCACATGCAGGGCTCCGTCTGGACTCTCCCACAGAAAGCCAGCCAGGCGTCGGAGAAGCAGCAAGTATCTAAAGAAGCCTATGCCACACTCTACTGCCTCCTGGGGAACCTGGGTTAGGAGAAACCAGAGTACCTGACTCATCCCCCTACACTGTGGACAGGTAGCCAATGTGGGAAGCTCCTGGGACCCCACAACCCACCTGTGTGGAGAAACCCAGTCAAATGTTAAGATGAAGGAGCCAATCTCTGGCTTCCATCCCAAACAGAAGTTCCAGTAGATTTAGACATGGAAGACAGTGGAAGTCGCACACTTGAAATTTCTGGAATAATGGCAGCTGAAGTAAAGAAACTACTTCACGGCCGGGGATTTAGCTCAGTGGCTTAAGCACCTGCCTGGCAAGCACGAGGTCATGAGTTCGATCCCCGGTACAAAAAAAAAAAACAAAAAAAACCCTACTTCACGAGACTGTAAAAGAAATCAGATCAGAAATAATATCTCAGGTAAAAGATGAATTCACAAACATAATAAAAGGGCTGCCGAGTGTATCTGAAAAAGATACAGATAAAAAGAGAAGCATAGAAGAATGAGGGAAACCGTGTGAACGATATAGAGAAGAATTGGAATGTGTGAAACAGACTCAGAGGTATCCAGGAAATTAAAATCTCCATTGAAAGTTGGCAAAACCACCAACTTTGAATGAAGCTTGAAGATAGACTTGAAGACTAGATGACAGCTAGTGCTTGTGAATGGAAAGATCTCTTAAAAACAACAAGGAACTGGGAAGTAACAATTCAACGGCCGCAAGATGACACAAAAATAATTTGAAAATAATAGGTTTCAGTGAAAAAGCAGGAGTAAACACAAATGACAGAGAGACTATTTACAGAAGTAATAGTGGAGAACTTCCCAAGCACAAGTAAGTGAGGCAAATAGAACTCCAGCTAGCCATTACCTAAGTAAATCTATACCCAGATATATAATAATCAAGATCTCAGAAATGCAGCATAAGAACAGAATATTAAAGGCTGTTAGAGAAAAGAAACATCACTTATAAAGGAAAACCCATCAGAATCATGACAGACTTCTCAATACAAACTGTCAAGTCAAGAAGAGCTTGAAATATTTCAGGTCTTGAAAGAAAACAACTTCCTACCCAGATTGAGGTGCCTTGCAAAACTGTCTTTCAAAATTAATGGAGAAGCTGGGCATGGTGGAATGTGCCTGTAATTCCAGCACTCAAGAGGCTAAGGCAGGGAGATTGCTGTGAGTTGAAGGCCAGCCAGGGCTACAAAGTGAGTTCAAGGCCAGCCTGAACTGCATGGCAAGACCCTGTGTCCAAAAGACAATAACAGTCGGATGTGGTGATGCACACCTGTAATCCCATCACTTGGGAGGCTGAGGCAGGAGGATTGTAGCAAGTTCAAGACCAGCCTGGGCTACAAAGTGAGCTCAAGGACATTTTGAACTGCATTGTGAAACCTGGTTTTAAAAAGGCAAAAAAAAAAAAAAAAACAAAAAAAACCCCACAAACAAAAAAAAAAAAATGACAAAATTAATGGAGAAATAAGATACTTCCATGACAAAAACAACTGACGAAATTCATTACCATTAAACCAACCCTACAAAGAATCCTGAAGGGTATTCTAGAGAGATAAAAATGACCGTGGTCCCAGGAACAGCAGCATAGTGGAATTACCAAGCGGGGCAGACAATTGAATGGAGGGGAAAAGTGGGGCGCCAGCCCCAGGAAAACAGCATGGAGTGATGAACCAGTGCACGTTGGCTGTAACCACTAATGTAGATGGCCTCAGTTCGCTGACGTAAAGAAACACAGGCAGAGCGGATCAAGAACCAAGATCCATCAATATCTAATATACAAGAAACACATAAACTGGAAAGGAAATTCATAGACTGAAAGTCAAAGGAAAGACAACAGTGCTGCATGCAACAGGGAACCAGAAAAAAGCAGGGGTAGTTTACCCATCAACTGCATAATGGATAAGAAAGATACAGCCTATTTATACAATGGAAAGCTGCTTAGATACAAAGAAGGCTAATCACAAGGCTCTTGTAGGTAAATAGATGCAACTTGTGACCATACTCTTGGGTGAAATGGTTCGGATTCACAAAGACACATAGACATTCACATGTCTCCCTAGTATAAACTGAAGGAGTTGGTGGGGTCCGAAACTACAATGGATACTATGAAAGTGCAAGGGGAGGAAACATCTAAAAAGGGAAGGAGGTAGCCATTGTTAATTCCCTTTTATTTCATTTTAAAGCCTTGTATTGTTTTCATTGTTTCGTTTTGATTGGTTTTATTCTGTGTTGTTTGGTTTGACTTTATTATACCTGATGGCATGAGCAGCTATTTCAAAGAAGTCCTGTATTGCTTTCCCTTTTTGTGTGTGTGTGTGTATGTGTGTGTTTTTGTTTTATTTGGTTTTTGCTACTGGGGATTGAACTCATGACCTTGCACTTGCCAGGCAGTCGCTTTTGCTGGTGAGCTATATCCTTGGCTTTCACTATTTTGTTTTGATTGATTTTATTCTGCTTTATTTGGTTTTATTAGATCCGATGGTATGAACAGCTATTTTGAAGATAACACAAAGCATTATGGTAGCCACTGTTGATTTCTGGCTGTCTTGTTTTGAAGCCCTGAATCACTTCTACTGTTTTGTTTTGATTGGCTTTATTCTCTTAAAAATAAAATAAAATAACTTCTTGGAATATTTTCTGATTGTCGCTAAAAACTTCCAAGCTGGGTGCAGCAGTGCATGTCTGTAATCCCAGTACTTCAGGAGGCTAAGACAGGATGATCACAAGTATTGTTATCTTCAAAGTAGTTACTGAAAGTACAAGACCAGACTCACTTGTGTAAATATTGTGTTGAGAAACTGAAACAGTAAATAAGGACCAAAATGTGCAGTGAGAAGAAATTGTTCAAACAGAAAGAGGAACTAGGGTAGGGGAAGAGGGAAAGGAAGCAAGGGAATAGGAAAAAAAATAAAGACAGTTATACTACTAGTGTCTATTCATCAAAAAGAAGGGTTTGTGTTAATATTGTTTGGAGAATTTTTTTTTTTTTTTTTTGTACCTGGGATCAAACTCATGACCTCGTTACTGCAAGGCAGGCACTTAAGCCACTGAGCTAAATCCCCTTTTGTTTGTTTTTTGAGACAGGGTCTTCCTATGTAGTTCAAGGTAGCCTTGAACTCAACATTGGCCCAGGCTAGCCTCAAATTGTGGTGATCCTCCTGCTTCAGCCTTCCAAGTGCTGATAATGCACCACCATGCCTAGCGCTGTTTTTGTAGAAATTGACATGCTAATCCATAAGTTCATTTGGAAATGCAGGGCGAACCACCATAGACAAAATAATGTTGATAAACAACAAATCTTATACTTTCTGATTTCAAAATTAATACATTGTTACAATAGTGAGGAAATTCCAGTACTGTTCTATGTATAGGCTACAGGTAAATGGAACAAAATTCAGAGATTAGAAGAAAATATCACATTTACAGTCAATTGATTTTTGACAAGTATGTAAATATAAATTAATGGGAAAAGAATAATCTTTTCAACAGATAATGGTAGAAAAACCCAAAGTCCTCATGCAAAAGAATGAAACTGGACTGTTACTGCACATCATGTTTAAAATTAACTCAAAATGTGTTGTCAGGGCTGACAGTGTAGATCAGAAGCAGAGCACTTGCCTAGCATGCCTGAGGCCCTGGGTTCAATCCCTGAGTCTCGAAAAAACCCCACCAACTTAAATTTAGCAGTAAATAACTTTGAAGAAAACACAGGATTAAGTCTTTACAACTTTTAATGAAGCAGTGGTTTTTCTTTTTTTAGCTGTAATACCAAAAGCATAAGCAATAAAATAAAAAAGTTAATATATTGGATCTCATCAAAAGGAAAAAGATGCCAAGTATGGTGGTGCATGCCTGTAATCCCAGCACTCAGGAGGCTGAGGCAGGAGGATTTATGAGTTTGAGGCTGTCCTGGGCTACAGTGGGAGTTCAAGGCTATTGAGACCTTGTCTCAAGAACAAGACAAACAAATAAACAAGACTGGGAGTATGGCTCAGGGTTAGAACACTTGCTTTCATGATGCTTTGGTTTCAATCTCCAGAAAGAGAAAAAAACTTAACACCAAAATAACCAGCAGTGAGTTACCAATTTACTCTTACTAGCTTGGCTGTTATGAAAAAAGATGTGTAAACAATAACAAATGTTGGCAAAGATGTGGAAAAGTGTGGAACTCTTACATAGTGGTTGTGGGACTGTAAAATGGTTTTACTGCTTTTGGAAATGGTCTGGCAGTTCTTTCAAAAGTTAAATGTAGTTATTGTCTGACTCAGCAGTTGCATTCAAAAAGTACTGACAGGATATGTCCACACCAAAAGCTCAAAAGGAGGCTGGGCATGGTGGTGCACATCTATAATCCCAGCACACGGGAGACTGAGGCAGGAGGATTGTGAGTTTGAAACCAGCCTGGGCTACAAATTGAGCTCAAGACCAGCCTGAACTGCATAGTGAGACCCTGTCTCAAAAAGACACAAACAAACAAAAAAACAAACAAATTCTATAGACTAATGTTTATAGTAGCACTATTCTGAATAGCTTCAACATAGAAACAACCCAAATGTCCATTTAATGCAAATGATAAAGAAAACATGGTGTATTCATACAGTGGAATATTATTGGGCAATAAAAAAGTACTGGTACATGTTACAAAGATGAAGTTTGAACACATGCTAAGTGAGTGTAAACAGACAGGGTTTCTGTTTATATGAAATGTGCAATAGGAGGAAATTTATAGAGACTAAGAGGAGGGGGAGGAGCAAGTGACTTAATTGGGTATGGGATTTCTTTTCAGGATGATGAAAATGTTCTGGAATTAGTGGTGACAGTTGTATAATTCTGTGAAGATACTAAAATCCATCCACCTTTAAAAGGGTGAACTTTTTGGCATATGAATCATATGTCTCAGTAAAGCTGTTTAAACTCTCAGTAAAGCTGCCTAAAATTTTTCAGACAATAAAAGACCTAGATTATTTAGAGGAGAGATCTTCTGACTGAAGCTAGGAGTCAGCATGGAGAAGCTGAGGTTTGGAGAATGTGGAAACGTTACTCACTTAGTGGCTTCCTTTTCTTGCTCCGTTGGCTAGCCTATGGATGATAGTCTCATTGCATTCAGAACCCGTTCTAAGATGCCCCTGAAGGATGTTCCTCTGGGCCAACTAGAGGCAGAGCTTCAAGCTCCGGACATCACCCCTGATATGTATGACCCCAATACAGCTGACGATGAAGATTGGAAGATGTGGCTAGGGGGACTCATGAATGATGATGTGGGGAACGAAGGTAAGTGATTTCATTTGCATCTATCATTTACTCTACTCATTATGGTAAAGTTTTCATTAATTGGAAGCCTAAAGAATGGGATTGTGTGGACTAGGGGTTTAGCTCAGCAGTTTGAACACTTGCCTGGTGAGTGCAGGTCATGAGTTTGATCCCTGGTGCAAAAACAAAAAGAAAAGCAGAAGAATGGGAGTGTGGGGGCTAAGGGTGAGCTCAGTGGTAGAGCATGTGCGAAGCATGTGTAAAGTTCTGGGCTTAATCCCCAGCAACAACCACAAAAAAAAGTGGTTGTGTCAGAAAAATAGTGTCATATTTTTCTTCTGTTCTTAAGCTATAATTAACACACAGATTGACTGTGATCTCAGAAAGTATAGAAATTTCTCCTTACCACTAAGCAAATAATTCTGCAGCTATAGACATCAGCTGAGTCCTCTGATGCCGTTGAATACTATGTACCTTAATACAGCCTCAGATCCCACAGGTTGAGAGCTCAGTCCCCAAGACTACCAACTTTCAGATGCAATTGCCCAAAGGAAGAATGTTACCAGAATTGTGGAAGGACTATTGATCACATAAAAGTTTGGATGGAAATAGACTAAGCAATTGGATAGGTAGTTGAAACTAGAGTATATAATAAGGCTAAGTAAGTGAACGAAAATAACAAGTCCTTGAATGTTCTTTATCATGCTGTTAATCATTATTTTGTACATCATTTGGCAAATGTTTATTAAGTACTTTTATCGTTTAGGCATCCTACTGTGGTCTGTGAAAGGTAAAAGAAGCTAACTGTTTCATCAGGAAATAAAATCTATATGAATATCAGAGTACCTGGGCCATTACTAGGTTCATAATGTACTGAGTTTTACTTTATTTTATTTTATTTTATTTTATTTTATTTTATTTTATTTATTTATTTTTGGTACCAGGGATTGAACTCACGACCTCGCGCTTGCCAGGCAGGCGCTTAAGTCACTGAGCTAAATCCTCGGCTATTTTATTTTTTTAAGAGATGGGGTCTTGCTATGTTATTGCCACCTGGCAAAATATTGATATTGCTGCCCTTGAACTCCTGGGCTCAAGCAACCCTCCTGTCCCAGTATGTCAAGTAGCAGGTATTACAGGTATATGCCACCATGCCCAGCTTGTGAGATTTTGGAATAGGAAAAGGTAATTCTTATTTAGGAAGATCAGTTACAGCTACGTCAAAGAATTGGGTGGGCCAGGGATTTAGCTCAGTGGCATAAGTGCGAGGCATAAGTGCCTGCCTGACAAGTGTGAGGTTGCGAGTTCAATCCCTGGTACAAAACAAACAAAAGAATTGGGTGCTTGAAATGGACCTCTGTATGAGTCAGCTTTCCTATCACTGAGACCGAGTACTTAATACCCACAGCTTTCCTCTAGGAGGGAAAATTTGCCTTGGCTCATGGCTTTTGAGGGCTCAGCCCATGTTTGGATAGCTTCAAGGCAGAAATACTGTGGCAGAGCAGACCTGCTCATGTCATGATGACTGGGAAGTGTAGTAGGGGAACAGTGCCAGAGAGAAAAGGGACAGAGACCAGATCATATTCAAGGTCACACCTCTAAGACCCACCCACTTACACCCAGAAGTTCCCAAGCCAACCAGGTTGGTACCTGAGCTTAATCATTACACTTTTTGAAAGATTTTTGAGAATGATGACAGGAAGAGAAGACTATTGTCCCATTAGTGTCTTTTGTAGCAGCCTAAGGTTCTGGGGCTTTCGTTATTCACCCTTTGATAATCTGATGAAAACTGTTAGGCTTTCTCCCAAAAACTGTGTATATTTATATACAAAAAAATTCTGTATAATTTTTTTTGTTGTGTGTGGGATGGTGTTGCTCTCGAAATTCTTTTATTGACATTTGATTGATTGATTGATTGATTGGTACCGGGGATCGAACTCATGACTGCTCACTTGCAAGGCAGGTGCTTATGCTGCTGAGCTAAATCCCCAGCCCCATTTCTTACTTTTAACAGCTCTCCTAAGAGAGCTCACCAAAGGTGTCTGACACCAGGGTTCAAATTCTCTGCACAAAGAAATGACTAGGACAGAGTTCTAGCCCAGTGGTAGTGAACCTGTGGCATACATGTCACAGTGGGCTATTTGTATCATTGAAAGCTCTAAAAGGTTTGCCATCACTGTTGTAGCTTGTTTTGTATGTTTTGTGGTAGTAGGATTTGAACCCAGGGCCTTCACACTAAACTACATCTACAGCCCTTTTTTATTTTAATATAGAATCTCAATTGAAAAGTTGCCAGGCTAAACTTCAATTTAACATCCTCTTGCCTCAGCCTTCCAGAATGCTGGGATTATGGGTGTGTACTTCTACTTGGCTAATCTATTTAGTAGATAGTAAAATCTGAGGGAAATTCGTTTTCTGGCTAGATTATAGAGTCACTTTGTTCTATTACTAGGACTAGAACTCAGTTTAATATTCGAGGAATGTGTTTCAATCACAGAGGTCTCTTGGGAATTTAATTTTTGTTGCTGTTCATTTCAGACAGAGTCTTGCTATGTCGCCCAGGGTGGCCTTGAACTCACAGTATTCCTTTTTCCTCAGTCTGCCAAGTGCTGGAATTACAAGCACCTGGCTTTTTTGTTTTGTTTTTTAAAGTTATTCCTTTTCAGAAACAAAGTCTGTTTTTTGTTTTTGGTCTAGGCCAGTGATGGCGCTTCAGTGATACAAACAGCACACTGTGACTCATATGCCATAGGTTCACTACCACTGATCAAGGCTAATAGGAAATAGGGCCAGGGATTTAGCTCAGTGGCATAAGTGCCTGCCTGGCAAGCACGAGGCCGTGAGTTGGATCCCAGTACCAAAAAAAAAAAAAAAAAGAAGAAGAAGAAAGAAAAGAAAAGAGAAAAAAGAAAATACTGACAGTAAAGTACATTCTTAAAACTTTCCTAGTAGTAACAACTTTGATGCTTTTAATTTTCTCAGGTTTGTTCAGAGAGGTGAGATGGTAATATTGGGAGGAAGGGCTATAGTGTACTGGCTGTTGGGAGTTGGGGAGTGTTAGCAGTCAGCGGTGTTTCTCATAATGATATGTAGAATTTGAATCAGAATTAAGGAGCTGGGGTTGGTGGCACACACCTGTAATCCCAGCACTTGGGAGGCTGAGGCAAGAGGATTGCCTTGAGTTTGAGGCCAGCCTGGGCTACATAGTGAGGTCCTGTCTGTAAAACAAACAAACAACTGAGAAATGTAAGGTGGTGTTGACTGAGGGTACAGTTTCTAGGGCCTCCCTTCATACCTACTGAATATGAAGTGAATGGCTGTAGTGTGGGTGTGTAATTCTTATGTGTCCTAAAGATTGAAAAATACTGGCTTGGAAGAAGTCCAAGTATATTATAAAGATTGACTGGTGAAATGAACTGATGGTTGGGGAGAGGGTGAAACCACTTTAAAACTGCAGCATGAGCTGGGTGAGGTGGCGCATGTCTGTAATCCTACACTTGGGAGAATAAAACAAGAGGATTGTTGCGAGTTTGAGACCAGCCTGAGTTACAAAGTGAGCTCTAGGCCACCCTGAACTGCATGGTGAGACCTTGTCTCAAAAAGACAAAACAAACAAATAAAAAACAAACAACTGCAGCATGTTTTTGTGTGCCCATTAGGACAATTAAAACACACACACACACACACACACACACACACACACAGGCACACACACCCCCAATGCCAGTGATTAGCAGTGCAGCCCTGTGTCTACCAGCTGTATATCCTGAGGTCTGGAAACAGGAAATGATGCTAGCTGTGGAATCCCAATAGCAAACTATCACCATATGCTGGTCTATTTTTGTAACATCATATGCCTGACTAATGTCTTCTCATGTTTCTAGTACCATCTGATCTGTATGTTGTTACAAGAGCTTATTTGTAGGAAATAATTAAGAGACAGCAATTGAGGGGCATAGCAACCTAAGATTAGATGGGTTAGACATTGGCAGTATTGATCAGTCCGAAGTTTAATTAGGCCCAGAAGGCAGGTTCCATAGGAACTAAAAGCTAGTCAGAACTCAGAAGAAATCTTCCTAAATGGTTTTCAGCATATTTGCCAAATGGGTGCTCGGAGAAAAATACTAGTTGACCTATCTGTGTGGTGTAGGCAGAAGCTGTCTATTGGAGTTCTTGCACCCAAACAGATGGGGTCCAAGTGTGTGCTTAGTACCCATATATCACAGGCTGTTCACAGAACTTCCATTATTCAGCCACATATATAAAGAGCCTGTTGTGAAGACTTACATAGAATATACTTTAGAGATTGGGAAGACAACATTCTGTTCCTTAGGAATTCAGAAATTTTGTTTGGTGAGATAAATCCATAATTGATCAAAAAGACTCGATAGTCAAATAGCATATTAATATATCATGAACTGAGTAAATTTTGAGTAAAAAGTTATCAAGTTAGATTTATTTTACTTAACATTATGGTATCAAGGCATGTTTTACACTTTATTTATTTATTTATTTATTTATTTATTTATTTATTTGAGACAGGGTCTTCCTATGTAGTTTAGGTTGGCCTTGAACTCACTGTGTAGCCCAGGCTGGTTTTGAATGCTCAGTGATCCTCCTGCCTCAACCTCGAGTGCTGGGATTAAAGGCATGTGCTGCCATGCCCGGCCTTCCCATACAGTTAAGTGAAATAAACCAGACACACAAGCTTAAACATTGCACAGTTTCTCATATATGAGAACCCCAAAGCATAAAGAGTAAAATAAAAAAGTAAATAATAGGAAGCAGAGAGAGAGATCTTTTGCAAATGGGAAGGCACTAAGAGAGAGTAAAAGGAAGGGAAGGGAAGAAGTAAAAAAGATGTGTAATGTTCATGTTTCATCTCCCCAAAATGGATGTAACCATTATGTACCACAGATATGTACAGTACTGATAAAAATAACAATTTTTATTGTTATTTGAAAGAAAAAAATAAAATTCATGTAAAAAAATTACTAGATTAATCAGTGAAGTTTCTCAATAACTGTAAATCAAAATGTGTGTATAATCCTAGAGATGTTCCTCAGCCTAGCTCATGTGAGACCTTGAGTTCCATCCTTAGCACTGCACACACAAAAAAGGAAAAGGACTGGTGCACACCTGTAATTCCAGTACTTGGGAGACTGAGGCAGGAAGATTGCTGTGACTACATAGTTTGAGGCCAGCAAGACCAACACCTTGTCTCAAAAAAAAAAAAAAAAATCAAAGAAGAAAAAGATGAGCACTTTAGCATGTACCAGCTACTCGGATGATAGGTAGAAGGATCATATTGAGTCCAGAAGTTTGAGACTAGGTTGGGGAACACAGCAAGGAACCACGTAAAAAATAAAATTAAAAGGAAAAAAATGTATGTATTACTTTTAACAAAAGATGCCCATTTTCTCATGAAAAATTAAGAAATGGAATTTCATAAAGTGAGTTATACTCTTCAAACTTGTGTGTTGCTTTATAGATATTCTTTATGTATTTAATCAAGCATATATTTCAGATTTTTTCCACAAAAATAGTAATACACATATTTTAGACCTACAGCTTTTTCCTTTCTCTTAATGATATGATTTAGATGTTTTCAAATTATGCCATACAGAAATCGCTACTGTTTAGTGAATACATAATAGTAAGGAATTTAGTTATTCTCTTTTTGGTAGTCCTTTTGTTTTTTTGTTTTTAATTCAGTCCCACAGGTACACTAGCCATCTTTCAACTTCTCAGTAGTCACATGCAGCTAGTGGCTATTGTATTATATATGTCTCTCTGAAAATGTTCAGTTCATCGATGACCAAAGTACAACACAGAATCTTGTATAATAATCACATGTATGGCAAATTGTGTTTCTACATTATAAGAGCCATAAATAAATACAAGTGTACAAAAACATTTGTTAGGGTAATGAAAGTACTAAAAGTACAGATCTTTTCTCCCTCAGTAATGACATTTTATGTGACTAACAACTACAAAGAAGAATAAATTTGCTTCATTGGAACAGATTGTTACAGTATTGAACATCTTAGACTGCAGATGTGAGTTCAGAGTAGGCAGTGTGAGTCTAAAGCATTTTTCTTCCCTAGATGAAGCAGATGATGATGATGATCCAGAATATAATTTCCTAGAAGATCTTGATGAACCTGACACAGAGGATTTTCGTACTGACCGGGCGGTGAGGATCACCAGTGAGTCTGTTCTTATGAGTCCTACTGTCGTCTGCTTCATGTTTATCTCTTGTGTACTCTGTAGGTTTTCAGAAGGGATGTTCACAGTCCATCCACGTTCAGACATTTACGTTTCCTGTTTGTTTCTATAATGCTTTAAATATACAGTAGTTGCATATTTACAACATTGTCAGTTATTTTCTTCTTTACTCTGTAGTGATACAGCAAGTTCTCACGATTTGGTAAGGCTTTGGAATACCAGGATGGATTAGGACATGGGCTGTGCCCCGTGGGAGTGAGTTTAGCAGAAGGAATTGTAATACAGAGTGACAGAGAAGATTGTCTTGCAGAGGTTGTCCTCTCCTAGGGTAGAGGAAGGAGCAGGCTGAAAAGTTTAGGAAAGTATTGAAGGAGGAATAAGATTTTTAGAAAACAGGAACTGAGAGAGACATTACAGATAGGAGTGCATCTGCAATCACAAAACTGTAAAGCAATGAAAAATGCATTGGGAAAATAGTGACTAGTGTGGTGCAGTGGTGTGGATGAGTGAGTGGTGGTTAGAAAGATAAATAGTGGTAGAATCATGGGGATCTTTGAGCTCTCAGAGGTTTTGTTTTGTTTAGGTTTCTTTGAGACAGGGTTTCATTCTGTAATTTAGGTTGGCCTTTTAACTTTCTACATAGCTCAGGCTAACCTTGAACTCGGGACAATCCTCATACCTCAGCCTCCAAAGTACTGGAATTATCAGCATTCACACCACACCAATGTTTGTATTTGACCTATGTAGGCTTCCCCGTCCCCTCCCCACCAGGAGTAGTACTGGGGATTGGACCCAGGCCCTTGTACATGCTTCCCCCACACACACACCATGGACCACAATGATAAGCACAGTTTTGTAGATGTGTTTAGGTTAGAAAGGTGTAGGTAGAAGCAAGAGGAGGCAGGAGAGTGAATGTATTATGTATAAGGAGAAATGACAGAGACCATTGCCTCCTTTAGCTCTTTGCAGTTTCTTTCTCTTTGTTTTCTGCATCTTCAGGATATACATGCCATGTCAGTCTCTCTTCATAAAACACTATCACAGTTTGTGGACATTTTCACATTAGCTTCTTTTGCAAGAACCAGGTCAGCCTCATTCATGTCTTTCCATTTCATTAGGAACATTAAATCATCACCAGTAATTCTCTCTGGTTCCAGTCTTCTCTCAATACCTGGAGTGATATCATTCCTCTGGTCTCCCTCACTCTCTCTCTGTCTCTTTTTTTTTTTTTGGTTTTGATATCATCGGCTCTGTTCAAGAAACTGGATTTCCTCTTGTTACTTTCTGACTTTCCCCTGGATTGATTATTCTTACTTTCCTTCATCTTACACTTTCTTATAACTGAGAAATAAGCTTAGGGTAGTCCAAGTTTTTCTTTAGTTCTCAAGTATTGTGCTTCTCTGAAAAGCCTTTTCACTTTAGCAGATGCTCCATTTACCCCTTAGCCCTGCACCTGACACTTTCTCTATGACACACTCCTCCTCATCCTCTGAAGAACTATCAGCTGTCCTCTTGGTTTTCTTTCCCATATTGTGTACTGTTCTACCTGAAGAACTAAGACTATTGGGTCCCAGTATAAACCCACATGAACAACCATTTTGGTGTAGTGCCGGCATTCTGTGAGGCTTAGCCAAGAGGACTGCAAGTTGAGGCCCTGCCCAGGCAAGACCCTGGGACTGAGAGTGATCACTCACATTAATGTCTACCTTGTTCCCCTGTGGTAAAGCTGGACCACAAGCAACTGCTGCTGGTGCCTTCTGTTCAACCTCTTGTGCATGCTTTTTGAAATTTTATTTTGAGACAGTGTTTTGTTAAATTGCCCAGGCTGACCTTGACTTTGAGATCTCTCTGGCTTAGGCTCTGGAGTAGCTCTGGGGGATAGTTGTGGGCCATCACACCAGTTTAAGAAAGACTTCCACTGGGTTTTACTGAGCTGAGTCTTCTGGATGTAGTGTGAGGCTCTGCTGTGGTCAGGGATACATTTTCTTTGTGGTGTAACTGGGACATCTTGAACTTGAAGTCAACCAAAACTTTTTAAGTCTTTTTCAGACTTTTAGACCATTCCATCTTTTTGTACACTTAAGAACTGATTTTTTAAAATCCATAATATAATACTTAATATTTAATCCTTTTGTATTCTATATAGTTGATTCGAGAAGACAGAATTTTTAATCTGTTACCAATTGGATCTTCAGCGAGCTTCTTTTACTTATGTAATAGCTCCCTATCATGTACAAATTTATAAATGTGTTTTTTTTAATCTTCTTCATTGGTGGTGTTTTGGTTCCTTTTCTCATTGTTGAGAAAAAATACCTGATGCCCAAAATGAAGGAAGGAAAAGTTTGTTTATCTTACAGTTTTTGGAGGTTTCACTCCATACTCAGGTGGGTCCAAAACTGGTGATGTGGCTAAGGGGCAGCTGTTCATGGTGGTCACAAGTGACAGGAGTGAAAAGGGCAAAGCATGTCTCCTTCACTCTCTTATATAGTATGCTGGCTGCCCACTTCTGGGCGGATGCAGTACTCACCACCAATCCCAACACTAGACAACAAACCAATCATAAATGCTAGATTCAGCTGCCTCCATGGCTGCATGAGGCTGGAGGGCCATCCAAACATAACCTATAACAGACAGAATGGCTAAATAGCTCAGGTCTAAAGATACATCCTCTAACGTATTTTGGGAGACTTGTCTCTTGACTCTATGTGGGTTTAGATAGGCCAGCCAACTATGAGATTATCTAATAGTAGAATCATTCAACTCATATGTTCCATGTGTCTTCCTACTAAATTTTAAGCTACATGAAAGTATAACTCTTGTTATCTCATGTTTGCAAGCACTTAGAACCACAGCTGAGGCATAATTGGTCTCATTTTGTAAGATGCCTTGCTGGAAGTGGGATGCATGTTTTCATAAAGTTCCCCCCTATTGTAAAATGGAAATAATTTTTGCCAACAATATACTTTTTCTTTTTTTTTTTTATAGAAAAGGAAGTGAATGAGCTGATGGAAGAACTGTTTGAAACTGTGAGTAATGATTCTTGAATGAGATCATGTGATGAAAATAGATTTTCCAGCAAGCTCCTTCCTTTGGTTTGAGATTGTCTTTCTATATAAGGGTAGTTTGCCTGAGCCATTTGCCTTTCAGTCCACCTGGGGGAGAATATAGTAGCAAGAAAATTTTGTGAGCTGGGAAACTTGATTATTCATGCATAGTTTATTCCTAGTAAGATTCTCTATGCAAACTCTTACTGTCCTCCCCTGCTGTCATTTGGTGCATACTTAGATTATAAACCAGCCTTAGAGTTCTCTGAGCTCAAGGACTTCCTTTCTCTCTCTCTCTCTCTCTCTCTCTCTCTCTTTCTCTCTCCTTTTGCTTTTTTTTTGTTGTTGTTGTACCAGGGATCGAACTCAAGACCTCACACTTGCCACGCAGGTGCTTATGTCACTGAGCTAAATCCCTGGCTAGGACTAAGCTGTCTTTTGAAAGATATTTCTTTTTATGTATTTATTTTTTTTTGGGTACTGGGGATTGAACTCATGACCTTGTACTTGCCAGGCAGGCGCTTATGCCACTGAGCTCAATCCCTGGCCCTTTGAAAGATATTTCTAAAAGAGTGGTTGTTCTGAGTTATTAAGTCAGTCCTCACCATTATAAGTTGGCTAGTTGAGAGATTTTTTTTCTTGGCATAATAGTTATCTCAAATGTGGGATTCTGTGGGTCTTGAAGTACAAACCCTACCTGGTGGCAGTATAATTAAAGTCCTGTAATCTATAGTTTTTATTTACCTGTGTTGCTATGGGAGTGACTTATAGAGGCCAGTTCCCCGGGAAACCCTCCTTTTTTTTGCCTACAGTTCCAAGATGAGATGGGATTCTCAAACATGGAAGATGATGGCCCAGAGGAGGAGGAGCGTGTGGCTGAGTCTCGGCCTAATTTTAACACACCTCAAGCCTTACGGTATGCTGGCCATAGACCTTAAGATTTAAAATGGAGGAAACGTATATTTCTGAAACAGTTTTTGGAAATCACATTAAACAGTTTCTCCTCTTCAACTGTCTTCTGTTAATCATGTAAGAATGCAGAGTGCTGGAGGGACTTAGGTGGTAAGTGAAAAATCTCCTTGTTAAGGGGCAGTACAGCAGACTAAGCTGTATCTGTTTGGGAAGGGAGAAAGAACAGCAGCTGGCATCTGATCACAGCTTCTCCAGGTGAGTGGTGCTGGAGAGGTATATAGGACCCTATGTGGCCAGCCACAGAAACTACCCTAAATTATGATAACTGTTACATCCCTTTCATTTTTCTTATTGCCATTAACATCTGGTAGATGGGACTGAAAGTTTCTTAGTCACTTGGGTATTAAGTGAGCAAACAATGTAGCACCTGCTGTAATGTCTCAGGAGCTGGAAATAAATGTACTGATCTTTTCACACTAAGTTGGTAATTTTTTTTTTTTTTTGCAGTAATAAGGATTGAATCTAGATACTTCACACTGAACTATATTCCCAACCCTTTTTATTTTTTATTTTGAGACAGGGTGTTGCTGAGTTGTCCTAGTTAGGCTCAACTTTGCCATCTTCCTGTATCAGCCTTCTAGAGTCCTGGAATTAAAGTAATGCCCCACAGGTATATGCCACAGTGTCTGGCTGAAGTTGGCAGACAGTGTTTCAATTTTCCCCTTCTTGTAATGGATTTGGGACACCTTTACTTTTCTTCTTTTTCCTCCCCTCTCCTTCTCTCTCCTTCCCTTCACACTAACCTACATTCTCAGCCCTTTTTCTTTTTTTTGGTACTAGGGATCGAACTCACGACTTTGTGCTTGCCAGGCAGGCACTTTTGCCACTGAGCTAAATCTCTGGCCCCTTATTTTTCATTTGAGACAAAGTCTTGGTGAATTGCTAAGTTTTCTAAACTGGGCCGAGCTTCTGGCTCCCCTGCTTGTGCTGTGACGGTGTGTGCCACCGTGGGTCTGGGCCTCAGGCTCTGGCTCTCCGTTGTGAGCAGAAGCATGTGGTTACTAGACGTGGTACCTGACATTGGGTCCGTTGACCCAGTTATAAATAAAAATTAAAACCAGGCCAAGAATTGTGAGAAGGGAGGCAGAGCACTAATTGCAATATAAGAGAAAATGGGGCAGGGACTTCAGTTTAACCAGTTTAGCTGAAGTGGGAGAGCATGGCATCGATGAGGAGATCAGGCTGGTCTTACACACAAGGAAAGAGGCCTGAGTCGTCGTCCTCTGGTTTTTTTTTTGTTTGTTTTGTTTTTGATTTGTGCTTTTTGGTTTTTGGTTTTCTGAAACAGGATCACACAATATAATTCAGGCTGGCCTTGAACTCATGATGATCCTCCTCCCTCAGTTTCCCAGGTGCTGGGATTACTGGCATGAACCACCATGCCCAACTCAGGGACCTTTTATGGGATATTTGGCTATAGTATAAAATTTCTTAGAAAAATTTCCCTCTGTTTTAAAGTATTTCTTCATTTTATAAGATGTTGTTCATTTTATATGATATTGTCCTTGGTCTGAGGATTTAGCTCATTGGTGTAAGTGCCTGCCTGACGAACACAAGGTTGTGAGTTTGATCCCCAGTACCAAAGAAAGACACAAAAAGAAAAAGAAAAGGATATTGTCCTTATTCTTGGAGACATCATGGTGCATCCCCCCATCAGGATATCAGCCAAGAGTCCCAATTGTCAATATCAGGTATGTGGTGAGAAAAATATAACAAACAGAGACAAGAATCATATTCCAACAATGGCTGGGAAGTCAGTGTCTCTGAATCTGACCCCTCTACTCCCAAAGCAGCCACTGTTTATTAGCTGTATACTATGAATAGGTGGGGCTAGTGAAAGAGCACAGTTCATCTGAAGACCCAGGCTCAAGAGAGCATAGATAATCTTTTTTTTTTTTTTTTTTTTTTTGTATGGGATCAAACTCATGACCTTGCTCTTGCCAGGCAGGCCTACCCGTTGAGCTAAATCCCTGGTGGTGTAGAAAATCTTATGCTTAGATATATTTTGACCTTGAGTATAATCCTGAGATGACTCAAAAGGGTAGATGATCTTATGCTTAGAAGCATCTTGACAAATTGAGTATAATCCTGAGATGACTCAGGCAGGCACAGAAGATCCCATGCTTAGAAGAGCCAGTGGGAAATTCCAGATGGGTGATATCAACAATCCCAATCCTTCCTTTCATCCCATAGAGAAATATGCAGAACCAGTCACTGAATTTGTGGTGTATCTCCCCCTTCCCCACCCATCTTGTACCTGGTCCTTTCAGTAAGAGTAACGGGATAAGGAAGGGCACATTTGATACAGCATTGGTAAAAAGATATGCTTTCACCTTCAGTGAGCAGTAAGTCATGAATTAAGGGTCAAGACTCCCTCCATCTCTTCTCCTTGTAAAGTTTTCAGTTCTGTTTCAGTTGTGTGACCAGATGTCAGGGCACAGCAGAGGTAGCAGCCCTGCAGCCTCTTGTGAGTCCTGTATTTTAATATAACAGCGCCACCTGGGATGGCAATTTGGGATCCATCAGGAAACTAGACTTTCAGGGAGTGTGTGCTTTAGTGAAAAGGACAAGCTACACTAATCAGTGTGTACAAACCACAAATACCCATGATACTCTATTTTAACAAATACCATAATAACCACCTCAGAAATCTTACAGTTATTAAGGTCAGGATTCAACCTACTTCAGATCATAGAACAAAGTTCTGGTTTAGCAGAATGCAAACCATTCCTCTGGGGGATGCATTATTGTGGGATTTGATCTATAAACACATTTTGGTTCTAATGACTCTGCATAGGATTTATCAGATTTAGGAATTACAGAGCTATTTTAAAATTCCTGTTAGAGGCAAGGTGGTGGCATATATCTAATCCCAGCACTTAGGAGGCCAAGGCAGGAGGATCACCATGAGTTTGAGACCAGCTTAAACTATATATGTATAGTGAAATCCTCTTTATGAAAAACAGAACCAAAAATTCTTCTTAGAATTCAGGTATTTTCTGGCATTCCATACATTATTTGGGCTTCTACTACTTCTCTTTCAGTCACAAATGGAAACCTGGTTTAATCTTTTTTTGTGCATTTGTGTGGTACTGAAGAGTATTGAACCCCCAGGGTCTTCCCGCTAAGCTGCATCTCCAGCACTTTAGTTTTATGTTTCATTTTGAGATAGAGCCTCACTAATATGCTACACTGTCCAGGCTGGGGTTGATTTGAAGTCCTTTTGCCCCAGCCTCCAGGATGCTGGGGTTATAGATGTGTGCCAGCATGCCTAACTGTATCATCTATTTCATCATGATTTTCTCGTTTGGGTGATAATAGCATAGTCAGAACTTTTTAGTTCTCAGGTCATAAGCTTTGTCTAAATCTGCAGTAAATATTATAACAAAAAAACTATAAAAGGAAGTATCATCTTCATCCTTGAGAATATTAAAAAGGATTAGCATTTAGTTGGGCATAGCAGTGCACACCTATAATCTTAGGCCCCAATGGTTTGAGGCAGGATCGCTGCGGCTTTTGGGCTAGCCTGGGCTATCCTGTGAGTTAGATCGAGGCTAGCCTGGACCACGTAGTGAGCTGGAGACCCTGTTTCAAAACACACTGGGTGTGGTGGCTCACGGCCTGTAATCCCGGCATTTAAGAGGCTGAGGCAGGAGTATTGCAATGAGGAGTTTGAGGCCAGTACGCGTCGCATGGTGAGTTCAAGGCCAGTCTAAACTGCACAGCAAGACCCTGTCTCAAAAATAAAAACAACTATAAGGGCAACCAAAATATTACCTTCAACTATTGCTACACGATGGACTATAAATATGGGAGCCTCTAGTCATAGCTGTATCAGCATGTTTTTCTCCTGACTGCATAGGTTATCAACATGTGCTTAAGTACTTTCATGTCTTTTGTTCTGTTTTTACTCAAAAACTAATGTGCTAGGATCAGAATTGATAATGCACACCTGTAACGAAGCATTCTAAAAGGCTGAGATAGGAGGACACAAATTGAACCCCTGTGTGGCCAACATAGGGACGTAGTAAGAGTCTGTCAAAACAAGAACGTAGTAGTGCTCAGTATTTGGGTTCTGAGGGCTGGGTGTGAAATTAGGGTTAGGGAATTTGAGGAGGCATTCAAAAGGCTAAAAGAAGGTATTTTCATGGAGGATGGTGTAGTAATAACTGAATCAACTTTTCAGTTCTGTTCATCAAATTTACCATATATTTTAGCGTATCTCTTTCCTACTTTATTCTGTAAGGGCTTTGAGTTTGTAAGAAGGGAAAGCAGGGCAGCTGAATGGATAAAGACATAGAAAAAACTGGATTTAAGATAGGTATGACAGGTAAATTAGAGAACAAGTGCTTTATCTTCAGAAGATTCCATATCATTATGAAGATCAAACTGCAGATAACATGGGTATCAGTAGATGCGAGTGTGATGGCTTCGCACGAGCTCCTTCATTGCTCTGCTATTCAGATGTTTCTCTACCCTAGATTTTGTGTAATTTTCTCTCCATTGAATATTGTCTAGAAGAGTAATTGTGGAAAAATAGGGAGGAGTCTAATTTAGAATCATATTATTTATTTTTATTTTGCCCTGGTGCCGAAAATTATACTCACAGCCTTGCATGTGCTAGACAAGTGCTCTACTCCTGAACTATATTCCCAGCCCCAGAATCATTTTATTTGCATTTGTGTTAACAACTTGGGAGAAATACTTAACTAAGGAACTTGTTGGCTAAAGTGGGGTTTGGGGATTAGCAGCAAATATATACTGTCTTGCTTTCTTAGCGTACCATTAGAAGCAATTGCAAGTGTTGTAGACCTGAGAAAATGTCCATATTCAGTGATCAGTTATCTCCCTGTTGAGGATAGGTTTGAGGAACCATTGGCTAATTTGCTAAATGAACAACATCGGGCAGTAAAGGAACTACTTGAACAGCTGAAGATGAAGAAATCTTCAGCCAAACAGCAACAAGAAATGGAGAAGCTTAAGCCTCAGGCTGAGAAAGTTCATCAGACTCTGATTCTAGATGTAGCACAGAGGAAGAGACTGCAGCAGCAGATGCAGCAGGTACGACTCTTCTTGGTAATACTGAATTATCTCCAGGCCTGACCCTGACACTCTATAGGAGTCTGAGTAGCCTACTCCACTGAAACCCTGGGCCATAGGATCTTCACATTGATTAAAGCGTGAGAGATTGTCATGTTCGTGGCCCTATTACTCACCATAAGGACCCTGATAGTATTCAGAATTGGTTTCATAGAGTCCTTAGAAATATGTTCTGAAATTTATAATAGCCTCTGCTGCCATAGAGTTTTTGAATTAGTCCCTCTGCATGGAGTTTAAACATTCTGTGGTCTATCTTTTTGCTTAAGGGAATATACCTGAAAATTTATGCTAAGTTTCCCCAGAAGGAAAACAAGTGTGATAAATTTGCAAATGTATTGATAAGTTCTGTTTCTGAAATGGCAACATTATAACGTGTCCATGTTTTCTTTCCCTTCTCAGCATGTTCAACTCTTGACACAAATCCACCTTCTCGCCTCCTCCAACCCCAACCTCAGTTCAGAGGCCAGTACCACCAAGATATTTCTTGTAAGGTTCCAATTATCACTACCATGAAAGAATTGACTAAAATTAGCTTAGTAACTCATTTCTCACATTATTCACTGATTGTAATTCACTTTTATTTTTTCTTGCATGTCTTTGGTTGTACACCTTGTTTTATAAAGCTTCCTGTGTTTGTGTTTACTGTGAGCCTGGGTCTTGCTATGTTCTCCAGGCTGGGCTTGAACTCACCGGGTAGCATATGGTGGCCTCAAATATAGTCTTCCAGCCCTAGTCTCCGAAACTGGAATTACAAATGTGTGCCACCATGCCTGGTCTGTTTTCTCAGTACTATCCTTCTGCCCTCTCCTGCTTTTTTTTTTTTTAAATTGAACTCTGGGAATTTTCACTGAGTTACCTCCCCAGTCCTGTTTTATTTTTATTTTGAGATTTGGTCCTGCTAAGTCATTAAGTTGCACAAATTGGGCTTGAATTTGTGATACATTTTATATTTTTAACATATCCTTCTCCTTGTCTTTGAGTCTACCTGATTTCTTCCTCTATTCCTTTCTTTTCTTTTCTTCTTTCTTTCTTTCTTTCTTTCTTTCTTTCTTTCTTTCTTTCTTTCTTTCTTTCAGTGTTTACACATGTGAGTCTGGTTTATTTCACTTATGAGTGTGGTCTCAAGCTGCATCCATTTACCTATAAAAGTGTCTCAAGTTTATCCTTTAAAAGAAGTCGATAGAATAATATTAATTATGATACTATATTTGTCTACTTTTTTTTTGTCTACTTTGTTTTGTAGTAGGAGGGATAGACTCTCATTCTGAGACTCAGAGCTACTGATTGCTAGATTTCTTTTTTGTCCTGTTTTCCCAGAAGGAGCTGGGGACCTTTGCTCAGAGCTCCACTGCCCTTCACCATCAGTCCAACCCCACGTTTCAGACGTTGTTCCAACCCTGTAACTTGATGGGAGCCATGCAGCTGATCGAGGACTTCAGCACACATGTCAGCGTAGACTGGAGCCCACCAAAACCTGTGCGCAAGAATGGTAGGGGCCAGAGGTGTCAAGTTTTCTATTGCAGTGAAAGATCAGAGTCTTAGGTAGATACTTTCCTAGGAGTAGAGGACACAGGGAGTTTATCTGTCTTTTGTCCTGTCTTTGTACTCTTTAAGTTTTATAATTGTGCAGTAATATTAGTGCTTAGGGAAGCCAGGCATAGAGATTATTGGCAGAATAGGGGTCTGGAGACTAGAGATGCACGATGCATTGCTGCAAATTGGACTTAAATGATGTATGTTAGGATCAAGACAAAATGGGCTGTGGTAAAGGTGAAAGTCCAATGGGGAAAATTGGTCATATTTAGGTTTTTATTCTCTTCTTCCTTAAAACTGACCGCTGACTTTTACTTGCCATGATTGTAGGGTAGGCAATACTTCTTCTTTTTTTTTTTGGAGATAGGGTCTCATTGTGTCACTTATGCTCACCTTGAACTTGTTGTCCTTTAGGCTCAGCTTTCTTTTTTTTTTTTTTTAGACAACCAGAGATCTTCACTATCATATTGTCTCTTGTTTTCTTCCAAATTGTTGTCCATATCTTTGTATACAGAGAGTTCATACAAAACAACATAGCCAATCTTTCACAAGATGTCCAGTTCACTGGCTCCCACTTGCTAAGTGGGGGGAAGGGGGGACACGGGATGGGGGACAGGACAACATGAGATGTCTGATTCTCAGCCCACGCACTGGCAGGCTCACAGCCACCCACCAGAGAGGGGGGGAATTCCTTGTTCTCCCGGCACCCTAGGTCACCTCATGGTGCAGGTCCCGAGACGCCAGGGTCTCTCTCTTGTGGGCCCGCCGAAGCCTGCCACACTCACAGCCGCTATTTCTTTCTGATGAATTGACCATTATATTTCCAAAGTTCTAAAATGGCCAACAGACCGCAGAAAGAATTCTCTTTAGGCTCCTGTTTGAGACCAGTAGGCTCAGCATTCTTGAGGATTGGTGATAAAGGCATATGCCACAGTATCTGGCTTCAACAGTAGCCATATTTAAATTTTATTTTGTGGTGGATTTCCTAAATTCCTGAGACTGGCCTCTAATTTGTGATATTCCTGCTTTAGCTGTGGTAGCCAAGATTAGCAGCTTATATCACTGCTATGGGTAGCAGTACTGTTTTTAGTGTTGTTTTGAGAAAATACTCGCTGTGCTCTGTAGAGCCAAATATTTGCTTCTCACTTATTTCCTAATTTAGCAAATTAGTTGTAGTTTGTTCTGAATTTGGTTTGTATGTGGATTTGACTTTAAACTCCTGAATCTTATGGTTAAATTCAATTTGCATTCATTATATCATAGAAACAGATCTCCAAGCTGCTTTTTTTTTTTTTTTTTTTTTTTTTGGTACCGGGGATCGAACTCATGACCACATGCTTGCAAGGCAGGCGCTTATACCGCTGAGCTAAATTCCCAGCCCCCCAAGCTGCTTTTTATTGATAATTGGCATTGAAAACTTAAAACCAAAATATAGTCATAACTTTGACACCTAGTATCCTGTATTTTCTTCTGGGTGTATAAAAATAACACAGATGAAGTAGTTCATGTGTATAGAAAGATAGAGGTCCTGGAATTGAGAGGCTTAGAGCTGAAGACAGAAATGAATGAGACTGAATTGTCTCTTTCCCTTTATGATTTTTTTGTTCCCAATCTCAGGCGGAATCTGGGAGAACTTAAAAGTTAAGTAAGACTCAAATACTTATTTGGAATACCATATTTGTGAGGGAGGTTAAAGAAGTTGGACTCTTATCCTGAAAGAAAGCATTGTTGAAGGTCTCTTCTCTTTCAAGGATTTAAAGGGAGAAGGAGGTAAAAAAAATATCTGAGTGTACACTATGTGTCAGGCATTACTAGGTGCTTTGTGTTTGTTACTTTGTATGTTAAGTGTTTCACATAGGAAGGAATAAAAAAATAACTTTTATTGAGATTGAATGGAGCTGCCTTTAGGGGAAACTGTTTGGGGGAGAGTGGGTGAGCAGAAGGGGATTAAATTAGATAAACTCTGTCTAAACATTCAAAAGCTTTTGTGAAGTCCTTTTTGGTCCAAGAATTGCATTTACCAGAGATGTTTTTTCTTACAGTTTATGAATTCTCCTGTTTACCAAAGCAAGTGGCCTGGGTCCTAGCCACAAGTAAAGTGTTCATGTACCCAGAGCTACTTCCCGTGTGTTCCCTGAAGGCTAAGAACCCTCAGGATAAGCTCATCTTCACTAAGGCTGAGGACAAGTAAGTGTTTGCTGTTTACTGAAATTGTCTATTATGTAGCCAACAATATGTGCAAGAATTATTATTACTATTATTGGCAGCACTAGGGATTGAGCTGAGGACCTTCACACTGAGATACAGCCATAGCCCTTTTTAAGACTTTTTGTGAGATAAGGTTGCTGAGCTAACCAAGCGAGGCTTGAAGTTGTGATTCTCCTGCCTCAACCTCCCAGAGTGCTGGGATTACAGGTGTGGGCTACAGTGCTTGGCTGTACAAGAATCAGATGTAGAAAAAGTGGTTTATAACATACTGGTAGCTAAGCATGGTGGCCCATAACCCTATAAGCCAAGTAGAACAGAGCCCCTGACAACACCATCAACGTGAGTGCTTCCTGCCTGTGTGTGCTGACTTTTCCACCTCCTCATAATGTCAGTGGATGGAATGGCTCTTGTTCCTAAAGCTTTTTGCTCTTACCTGTGCCCCAGCCTCATCCCAGCACTTAGTATGAGGCCAACCTGAGGCGAGTTTAAGGCCAACCAGGAATATGTAGCAAGACCCTGCTTCAAAACACAGACAGATGAAAAAAAAAACAAGAAGTAATCTGAGGAAGGTTTCTGCGTTTTATGTTTAAATATTTATTTGTTTTGTTTTTTGTCGGTACCAGGGATTGAACTCACAACTGCCTGCTTGCAAGGCAGGCGCTTATGCCGCTGAGCTAAATCCCCAGCCCCGAGTTAAATATTTATTTGGTTAGTTTTTTAAAGACAAGGTCTTACTTTGTAGTCCAGGCAGGCCTTGAACGCACTATGTACCCCAAGGAGGGTTTTAAAAGGAAGGACCAAACTGAAATGTAATGCCATTGCTCCTTTCCTGAGTTTGCTAGCTTTAGGACTGAAGCATTTTGAAGGGACTGAGCTTCCCAAGCCTCTAATCAGCAAATACCTACTGACGTGCAAGACTGCCCATCAGCTGACTGTTAGGATCAAGAACCTCAACCAGAACAGAGCCCCTGACAACATCATCAAGGTGAGTGCCCCTGGGAGCTCCGCCCCTGCTTCCTGCCTGTGTGTGCCAGCTTTTCCACCTCCTCTTGGTACCAGTGGATAGAAGCGCTCTTATTTCTAAGCTCCTAGCTTCATTCCTCTTTTCAAGGCTATTTTCCATTGTTTTCCTCTAGGTTATCTTCATCCTCTTCCTATTTTATGGATAATTCCCCTATAAGTGAAATTGTTCAGGTCCTACAAGATATCACAAATTCTTGGTTTCTTCTAGTCAGAGAGACTTCTCATTCTTTCTTCTTTTTTTTTTTTGTACCAGGGATTGAACTCAAAACCTCATCGTTGCCAAGCAGGCACTTATGCTGCTGAGCTAAACCCCCGGCCTGAGACTTCTCATTCTTTACTTTGTTTTTTTTTTTCCCCCGGTGGAGACAAGGTCTCGCTGTGTATGTGCCCAGCAGGCTGGCCTAGAACTCACAGTGAACCTCCTACCTCAGCCTCCGGAATGCTAGAATTACAGGCAGGCACCATTACACCCAGCTTGCTTTCTTTGATTTTGAAAGGGCAGATAGTATTGCATTTATGTCCTGCTTAATGCTTCTTTATTTAGGTATTAATATCAGTCACACAGTATTTATTTATTTATTTATTTATTTATTTATTTATTTGATTGATTGTACTAGAGATTGAACCCAGAGCCTCCATACTGACACACTGAACTACATCCCCAGCCCTTTTCTTAAATTGTCTCTTTCCTTCCTTCTTTGCTTGCTTGCTTGCTTCCTTCCTTCTTTCCTCTCCCTCCCTACATCCCTTCTATCTATACCCTGAGCCCCTCTTTTTTTAAATTTTGAGACTGGGTCTCACTGAGTTACTAACTTGTGCTCGTTAGGTTCAAACTTGTGATTTTCCTGCCTCACTCTTCCAGATACATAAACTTTAAAGGGTCAAACAGTTTTGAGCTTGTTATGAAAACAATCGTTATTTTCCTTTTCCTGCTGTTTGACATTCGCTGGGGGACGGTGAGTTTACCTCCGTGTTGAGGTGGCGTGCTTATAGTTGCCCTTTGTTTTGAGACATTGTCCCACTGTCTAGCCCAGGTGGGCTTTGAACTCAGTAGGTAGCCTGGGACGGCCTCAGACTTGTGGTGATTCTTGTGCCTTAGCCTCCTGAGTGCTGGAATTACAGCTGTGCACCACCATGTCTGGCCCCTTCTTAATGTTTTTCATTTGGTCCTCGGGTGCTGAGCAGTAAGCTTTTTCCAATCTGTTGACTGTATCCAGGGCTTACATATATGCGCTGTGAAGGTTATAAATGCTGCTCCCAGTATAATGTTACATGTGTGATACTTCGTGTGTCCTGCTGAGCATTTTGTTTCTCTTGGAGTTAATGATTGCATTGGGGTGGAATGCTTGGTCTTGTGTAATTCTTACTAGATCACCAGTAAAGTTTATATAAATTTCATAAATCTCCTTCCAGTGTTTAAGAGTTGTAGGTGTGTTGTTGCTTTTGAAGCTAATTGCTCCTTGAACATGTTGCTCCTATGGATTCCTACCTTGATGTCTTCTTGGGCTTTTTCTTAACCATCGTCCTGGGGCTGCCTTTGTCTCCTCTTTGTGTTGGGTCCTCTTATCTTCTGACCTCTACATCTTACTTGCATAACTTCCTTATTTTATGTATTGTTGGTTTTTTGAGACAGTCTTGCTGTATAGTCATGCTGACCTTGAACTCATTGTATAGCCCAGACTGGTCGCTAAAGTCTCACCATTGCTCCTGTCGCAGCCTCCCAAGTGCTGGAATTACAGGTGTGCACCATATGGCCAGCTATTTCTTTGTTTTAGTGGAACATATAAGTAGCCTTCTGAGAGAATTGCTGAGGAACAAAGTTTAACTTTAAACTATTCATGGTCTTGAAATTATCCGGTGTCTTTTCTTCTCGCCTCTGAAATGTCAGTGCTCCCCAGTGGATTTGTAGTGTGCATTCTCAGGTACAGCCTTGATTTTCAGTATCACCTGTCTTCTGATGATCTTCACGTCTGTATTTTTAGTCCAGATTTTTCTCCTGAGCTTCAGCTCAGTGTAGCTGACTCCTTAAAGGAACTGCCAGCCTGGTCTGTCAAACTGAACTTCTGTCCGGTTCTGCGGCCCTTCGGTTGTTGCTGCTACACCACCACCGAGGGCAGACGCCCCTCCCCAGTTCCCTTCCTGTGATATTTGTCTTTGTACATGGCATGACTGTCATGCTGTTTCCTCAATCCACAGAGCTGGGTCTCACGCTTGATTTTGGCTTGATCAGCACTACAGTTTCTAGTCACAAATCCAGTGTTCATTTTCTGCTTACTTCTGGATTTTCTAATTGCTGGATTAATACAGTATTTCACTCACTGGTGTCTATAATTCAGACCTCACACCTTTTGCCTTTACATTGCCACATTGCCTGCCTCTGCAGTTTTGATTCAACTTCTACAAATCATATCACGAGGAACACTGTTGGGCTGGGTGTAGTGTACACTCCTATAATCCCAGAATTTGGAAAGCTGAGGGAGGAGGATTGAAATGAATTTGAGGCCATCCTAAGCTACATAATGAGTTCAAGGCCAACCTGAACTGTGTACATACTGAGAGCCTGTCTCAAATGAATGAAGGAATGAACAAATGACACTGCCGACACTCTGTAACTGCTAACAGCCAACACACTATAGTCTTTCCTCACTATACTACCATCTCAACTTTTTGAACAGACCTCATGAGAAAATTAGAGAACCAAAGCTGCTACTTCTGGGAAGGCTGCTGGGATTACAGGTGTGTGTCATCAGGCCTATATTGGTATTATTTTTTTTACAGAAATTTTTTTTTGTCTTGTTGCTTTTTGTAGGGCCAAGGATTGAAACAGGGTCTTACTATGTAGTTTAGACTTGCCCTGAATTCCCTGCGTAGCCCAGCTGGCCTCAAGCTCACAGTGACCCTCCTACTTCAGCCTGCGTGTGCTGGGATTACACGAGTGCGCCACCATGCTCAACCCCAGCCCAAGCTCTTTGGTTTCTTAAACACATTCATGGTTTTGAATTTAGTTTATTTTGCTCTCTCCTATCTTATGCAGCAATTTCTAAGATTCATTTTTAGTTATACTTTCTTCAGAAGAATCTTTTGTTCAAATTTGAGTTGTGTCTCTTTTTTTTTTTATGCACATCTTTGTAGTTTTACAAACAAATGTGGAAGGTTATTATTAGTCCACCTGACTTTTTCCCACTGGTCTGCTCTTTGAGAGCAAAACTTGTTTCTCTTTTGTTTATGGTTAGCTTGTGACCAGTGCCACATTTATAGAAAGTACTCAATATATGCTGAGTGAATGGATGCTTATTGTTAGTGGCTTGAAGTGGCTTAAGGCAAATAGTCCCTTTCCTTTTCTGTTCTAGCCAGGATCTTGCTGCATTCACGGCTGGTCTGCATCTCACTGTGTAGGTCAGGGCTGGTCTCTGGTTTGCAGTGCTCCTGACTCAGTCTCCTGAGCGCTGGGGTTACTAACCGCTGGGCTCCAACTCATGGTCATCCCCCCTCAGCCTCCTAGAGGGCTGGGCTTCAGATGTGGGCCACCATGTCCAGTGCCTTTGTAGTTTAAAGCAAACATGACGGGTGAACCCGAGAGATGGTAGAATACTAAGAATATATTTTTGTTCTGGCTGCTTCACCAGCAGTTTTCCGCCTTGTGTTTGTGGTTCAGCTGTGCACTGGGAGGTGGGTGAGGTCTAAAGCCCCCTCTGTGCTCCTGCCTTGCACCTCTAAGGAGTTTTATTAGTCTTTTAAAATTAAGGAAAATATGTAGTATCAGTGGTTATTATTTACTGGTTCAGAAAGCGGAAGTTTTCCTGTTTTCCTCACTTTATGGAAGAGTTTTTAAAAATTTTAACACCAGAATACAGCAGTGATTAGTGTTACTTAAAAAATATATTCCAGGGCTGGGGATTTAGCTCAGTGGCATAAGTGCCTGCCTTGCAAGCTCGCAGTTGCGAGTTCGATCCCCGGTACCTAAATAAGTAAGTAAATAAACTCGCTGGGCGTGGTGGTGCACGCCTGTAATCCCAGCATTCAGGAGGCTGAGGCAGGAGGCTCACTATGAGTTTGAGGCCAACCTGGGCTACAAAGTGAGTTCAAGGTCAGCCTGAACTGTATAGTGAAACACTGTCTCAAAAAAACCAAAACCAAACCAAACCAAACTCAACTGAACCAAAATGGTGGTGCACTTGGGAGGCTAAGGCAGGAGGATCGTTCCAAATTCAAGACCGGCCTGCGCTTACAGCTGAGCTCAAGGCCAGTTTAAGCTGCATAGCGAGACCCTGTCTGAAAAAAACAACACAAAAAAGCCAAACCAAACCAAATTCCACATAGATAAACATACTAACATGCCAGTTTTTCCCTCTGAGTGCTAAAATATTCATTTACAATGTTTTCTGCCAGGTGTGGGTACCACACGCCTGTTACCCCAGCGTTTGGGAGGCTGAGGCAAGAGCATGCCCATGGGGCCCAGAAAGCTTGGGCTACATAGTGAGCTCAAGGCCAGTCTGAACTATATAATGAGACCTAGTATTAAAATGATTTGCACCTATAGAGAGGAAAATGACTTTTTAAATTAGGGGCAGCTGCCAAATTGATGTATTATAAATTGTGGCTATTTAAAGAAAACTTTTCATTATTTATACATCTCATAAAGGAAAAAAATAAAAAAGAAAGTAAAAAGTCATCCATACAGCTGATTTTGATATACAGTCTCATTTTCTGTAAAACTTGAAAATAGCAGAAACACTCAACTGTTATAAATCTTGCAATTAAATTTGATTTCTTATTGACAAAAAAAGGGCAGAATGTGAGCACCATCTTGCAGTTGTGAAACAGGAGCAGATCTGAGAGAAGAGGACTCTGACCACCTGCCTCCTGTTTTACTTTACTTGTTTATTTTTCTGCAGCCAGAATAGGGACGGACAGAAGATAAAGATTCTGAAATCTTTATTCATTAGAGATTATTTTAATCGGAAACACACAGCATTCAGCATATGGGTTTGTGTGAAAGAGAGAGAGAGCCCACCCACGTCTTTCCCCAGCATGGCAGGCAGTGTATCTGGGGTGTAACGTGTGTTTGGTACTGGGGATCAAACTCATAGCGTTGTGCTTACCAGGCAAGTGCTTGAGCTGCTGAGCTAAATCTCCAGCCCTGGGATATAACTCATGCTTTATTTCTTCATGTTTAGTTTTATAAGAAGACCAAACAGCTGCCAGTTCTGTTAAAGTGCTGTGAGGAGGTCCAGCCCCATCAGTGGAAGCCTCCTATCGAGAGGGAGGAGCACCGGCTCCCTTTCTGGTTAAAGGTACAACCTCCACTTCAGAGTCTGCAGGGGGCAGCTCCCTGAAAATGCTGGTGGGAACTTCAAGGGCCTCTGGAAGCTTCTCGTGCTTTAGCAGTAGGATAGGACTTCAGAAATCTTCCTTATTTACTCTTCCTCCATTTTCTGCCCATGTCCCTGGTGATTCTATAGCCTTTTCAAATAGTAGGTAGAATGATAATTTCCTATAGGAAATACAGAGAAGAACACCTAGTTCTATATGGTCTACATACTAATTGATTATGTAGGCAAACACTGTGAAAAGATCCCTTAAGACTGTCTTGGAAAGTTCTCTGTACCCCAGAAAGCCCTATTCTTTACCCTGCATCCGACATGAACTGGATCAGAGCGTTCTTGTTCCCGCAGGCCAGTCTGCCATCCATCCAGGACGAGCTGCGGCACATAGCTGATGGCGCCAGGGAGGTGGGAAATGCGACTGTGGCCACCGAGATCAGTACAGACCAAGGCCTAGAAAAAGCCAGATCAGAACTGGGGAGTGAGACTCGGTATCCACTGCTGTTGCCCAAAGGGGTGGTGCTGAAGTTGAAGCCTGTTGCTAACCGTTTTCCCAGGAAGACTTGGAGACAGAAGCGATCATCAGTTCCTCCTAGCAAAATGGTGGTCCGGATTCCTCAGTTGATTCAGCCTGCCACTGTCTTGCAGACTGTTCCTGGAGTCCCTCCCCTGGGGGTCAGTGGTGATGATAGCTTTGAGTCACCGGCACCACTGTCTGCTATGCCCCCTGAGGTCAGGACCGGCTTCCCTCTGCCTGAGTCCCAGACTCTCCTCCCCTCTGCCCCTGTGCCCAAGGTAATGCTGCCCTCACTTGGCCCTTCTAGGTTTCGAAAGCCATGTGTGAGGCGGAAACCCTCAAGAAGAAAGGGAGCCAAGACCTTTCCTTCTCCCAAACCTGCCCCCTTAATCCACTCTGCACCTGTTATCTTCACTGTTCCTGCCACCACTGTGAAGGTTGTTAGCCTGGGCAGTGGCTGTAACGTGATCCAACCCGTCAATGCAGCAGTGGCCCCGAGCCCTCAGACCATTCCCATCACCACCCTCCTGGTTAACCCTACTTCCTTTCCCTGTCCACTGAGCCAGCCCCTCGTGGCCTCCTCCATCCCACCCTTAATTGTTTCTAGCAATGCTGTGAATCTCTCTGTGTCCGCTACTCCTGAAGATAAGGCTCAAGTGCATGTGGACATTGGTTGTCCTTTGGCCGAAGGAAAAAGTGCCTTTCAAAATCTGGAACCCAAATTAGAACCACAGGAAGTAACTCCTCTCTGTGCTCCTGTCTTCCCTAAAGAGGAACACAGCCCCAGGCCTCTGGCAACTAGTAGAGAAAGCCAGGTAGGATTGTCAGAAAACATTGGTTGTGGTCGGGTAATTGCGGAAACAGAGGAGGGAAGACAAGGTCTGGAGCCACTGCCTCAAGGTTTCCAGGGATTTCTAAAGTCTTCCTCTGGGGATTTAAAGGAAGTTGTCAAGATGGAACCTGAAGACCTTGGGGAGGTGATCTCCAGTGGGTCACCTGAGCAGCACATTTGTGATGAAATAAAAAAGGAACGGTTTGTAGAATGGGACACTGGCTCCCCACGAGAGGAGTTGAGCAATGCTAGAGTGTTGAAAAAGCAGGCAGTCCTGCAGAAGGAGGAGAGGAGTCAGCCAGCTCACACCTCTTCAGCTTCTCAAGAGCCATCTGCTGAGGGGAATGCAGTTGGGGATGTGAACAGAGACTCCCCAAGGGACGCTCCATCTTCTGTAGAGCCTGAGATGGTCCTAAGCAGTCCCCTGGGGAAGCCTGAAGAGGCATCCAGTGTTGATGGTCAATCAGCAGGGACCCCAGCAGGGCCAGATGTTGGAGGAGAAAAGGACGGGCCTGAGGAAGAGGAGGAAGAGGACTTTGATGACCTCACCCAGGATGAGGAAGATGAGATGTCATCAGCATCTGAGGAGTCTGTGCTTTCTGTGCCTGAGCTTCAGGTAAGAGCTGAGGAGTTGTCTCAGGTATTGTGGGGATGTAGTAGTATGTTCAGCTTACTGATCTACCATCTGCCTCGTTTTTGTTTTGTTTGTGTTTTGTGTTTTTTTTCATTGCTGTTATTTTTTTGAGTCTTGCTATGCAGTTCAGGCTGGCCCCAGATTCATGGCAATCCTCCTGACTTAGCCTCCCAAATGCTGAGATTACAAGTGTGTATCACCACAGCTCTAATCATTTGCCTCCTTGCTTGCTCTACTAGACATAGTCCTAATAGCATTTGTGTTCCACTTTTGTGTGCCTTATGTGACATAATTTTGGGGTTAATGTAAAATGAGAGGGAAAGAGTAAAATTTTACCTATTATATTTGACTTAGATTCATTTAAGGATTAAATTGAATTGCCTTGCATACTTTAAGTGCTTAAAAACAATAATTCCTTCGGGCTGGGAGTATAGCTTGGCAATAAAGCACTTGCCTAACATGCATGAGGCTATGAGTTCAATTCCTAGCACTGCAGAAAGAAAAAAGAAATGCTCACAGGTACGGGCTGTGACAAGAGAAAAATGCGTTATAGGGGAACATTTTAAAAAGTTCCTGGGGCTGGGTGTGATGGTGCATGCCTGTAATCCCAGCACTCAGGAAGCTGAAGCAGGGTTAATTCTTTGAGTTCAGGGCCAGCCTGGGCTACATAGGGAGTTCAAGGCCAGCCTTAACTGCATAGCAAGAGCCCGTTTCAAAGACCCAAACAAAACAAAAGTCCTAGGGTCCCATATCCCAGGGGGTGTTGGCCGCCATGGTTGAACCTCAGATCCTCTTGATACAGCACTAGGCATTAGGATTCTTTCTGAGCCACTGAGGGTAGCTTATGAGCATTCCTTGGGAGTTTGCAGGAAACAATGGAGAAACTGACTTGGCTGGCATCTGAAAGGCGCATGAGTCAGGAGGGTGAATCTGAGGAAGAGAATTCCCAGGAGGAGAATTCTGAGCCAGAAGAAGAAGAGGAAGAAGAAGCAGAAGGAGTGGAAAGCCTGCAGAAGGAGGATGAGATGAATGATGACACAGTTGCAGACACTGCCGAGAAGCTGGCTTCCACCTCGGTGTCCCCCAAGGCTGCTCCTGAAGTGGAGTCGTGCAGAATCCCACCAGGTGAATGTGGCCAGTGTATGCTAAGGGGCAGGTTTGCACAGTAGTCAGCTTGCACACTGGCCGGACAGTCTAGAGAAAATCCTCTGAATCTTCCCTGCAGCCTCCTTTTCCCAAACATATGCTTAATGGTGCCATTGCAGAAAAGAGAGGCTTTGCAGAAAAGAGAGGCTTGAAAGTGTTTAATTTGATCCTCACTGAAGTTATTTTTTTTTTTTTCTTTTGGTACTGGGGATCGAACTCATGACCTCGCGCTTGCCAGGCAGGCACTTAAGCCACTGAGCTAAATCCCCGGCCCCTAATTTGATCCTCATCAGCTGCTTGATTGGTACTAGCTTATTCCAAATTTTCATACTGGTTCTTGCCTTGTTTGTTGTGCATGGGGTTGACCTATGTTTATTTCAGAAGACATTTCTCATCAAGACATAGTTTCTTAAGACCACACTTTTTAGACTTCTTCTCTCCGGTTGCATTGGTCAGTTGGCACCTTGTGGTCCCACACAATGTAATTGTACTGCAGGCCCTGTGTGGAGCTGATGATGTGAGAGGCTTAGCTTCCCTATCAAGTCCCTGTCCCTCTGTGACACGGACTAGGATTGCATGGGGTGCTGCGTGTGGTGAGAACGATGGAAGGAACAGAGATTATAGGGCCAAAATAATCTTTTCACATGCACTCAAAGGAGAGAGCATCAAAGCTACTGGAAAGGGCCGGAACAACCACCGAGCTCGCAGCAAGCGTGGAAGTCGAGCTCGGACTAGCAAGGACACCTCCAAGCTGCTGTTGCTGTATGACGAGGACATTCTCGAGCGGGACCCACTCAGGGAGCAGAAGGACTTGGCCTTTGCCCAAGCTTATCTGACCAGGGTAGGCAAATGCTGCTTCTGTTGGTGCCAGAGCTTCTCCCTCAAAGATGTTTTAAAAATAAAGTGTGGGACTGAGGGTATAGCTTAGTGAGGCATGGCCATGGGCTCAACCCCAGCAATGCCAAAAGCAAACAAACATCTGATTTTCAAACTGACATAGGCTGTCTAGCTGTGCCTTAGCTTGCTAAAATTACAAAAAGAACTCTTCAAGAGAACTGTAAGAAGACAGAGTTCATCCTACATGGGTTGACTGGGAGCACTCTAGAATCGTCTCTTGCCTGGAGACTGGGGAAAGGTGATAGCTCTGTCAGTGGGAGGTCATGACTTCATTGGTGGACTAATGAGGCCATAGGTGCTAGGAGAGGGACTACTGGGACACTGGCAAAAATCTTAATCTCAGATATGAATCTTCCTGTGTCCAGTCTTGTCCTGGGTAGCTGCCTCTTCTCTTGGCAGCCAGCTTGTTCGTTCATCCTACTGGTAAACTGAAATACTAGCAGTGACAGTTATGGATTTGTTTGGTCTCTTAATATCTTTTTTTTTTCCCCCTACCAGGGATCGAACTCATGACCTTCCACTTGCCAGGCAGGCACTTATGCCACTGAGCTAAATCCCCAGCCTCTCTTAATATCTTATTAATGTCCTGGATTTATGTGTTATGTACCCTTGAATGGGACTATATCGAAATACTTCATTTCACTGTGGTACTGAAATCAGGAAGAAGAATGTAAGGCTGTGAGCTCGAGAAAGGCATTACCTTGTTTTGTGGGCAGGGCTGTGGTCTCTGGAAAATGAGGTTTTCTTGTTATTATTCTTTCTTATTAGCAGAAAATAGCTCTAGTTTGATTGTTACCTAAGTCTTCTGTTAAGCATTAGATCGGAAGCCTCCTTGGGAGTCCCTGATGGGTAGTTCTTGGAACTCTCTGGCCGTGACCCCTCCTTTTCCTTTGTGCCTTTGCTTTTTCTTGGGCCCAAAGAAAAGGTGCTGATGGTGAGAAGTCTTCCTGTGTAGGTACGAGAAGCCCTGCAGCACATCCCTGGCAAGTATGAAGACTTCCTTCAGGTCCTCTATGAATTTGAATCAAGTTCTCAGAGACAAACAGCTGTGGATCTCTATAAAAGCCTACAGATTCTGCTCCAAGACTGGCCTCAGTTGTTAAAGGACTTTGCTGCTTTCCTCTTACCTGAGCAAGCTCTGGCCTGTGGATTAGTAAGTAAATGGGCAAAATAGTACACAGGATTCCTGGGTCAGAGGGGAACGGGTTGAATGAAGTCAACTAAGACTTAAGGAGACTGACTGCCTCTTGACAGGTTTTTCATGCCCATCTCCCCAGGGTGGTAAGAGTTGTCTTTTCAAGGGGTGTTCTTCCCGGCCCTCTTCCCTCGTTTTCCTCCCTTCCTTTGGCTTGCCTCCCTTATGTTGAATGCAGGACATTCACATTGAACTACACCCCATCACCCCCACCCCCCTGTTTTGTGAACAGGCTTTTGCTGGGCTGCCCGAGCTGAGCTTGAGTATCAGTCTCTTGCCTCGTCTTCCCCGTGTGCTGGACTTACAGGCATGTGCCACCTTGCCCAGCATGCCCCTTTTTCTTTCTGTGGCAAGTGAGGGTGTTTTAGTTGCCCCTGAGACCTTCCTTAGTTGCTCTGCGCCTCTCTGGTATAAAATAGGCATTCCTTTAGTAAATATTTGTTCAGTCTCAGGCACAGTGTCAGACAGTTATAAGTGCTAGGAGTACAGCAATTAGAAAAGGCTGGGGCTGGGTGTAGTGGCACACACTTGTAATCACAGCACTTGAGAGGCTGAGACAGAAGGAGCATATAATTTGAGCCCAGCGTGGGCAATTTAGCAAGTTAATCCCTGTGTCAAAATAAAAATAAAAGCCAAGGATTTAGGTCAGCAGCACAAGCCTGGAAAGCATGAGGTCATGAGTTTGATCCCAGATACAAAAAAATAAATAAATGAATGACAAATAAGAAAATGGCTTGGGGTCATAGTTCAGTGTGAAGGCACTGTGTTCAATCCCTTGTACTAGGGGAAACTCCCTGCATTCAAGGAGTTTATAGTCTCTTGGGGAAAGTTAGGTGTTAATATGTAAAATTACATAGTGTGTAATCTATAGATTATGAAATAAACAGTATAATATATATATATATATATATATATATATATATACATATATATATATACATACACACTTTGTATTGTTAGGGCTTTATAGAAAACTAAAGTGGAGGGCTAGGGATTTAGCTCAGCAGCACAAGCACTTGCCTGATAAGTGTGAGGTCATGAGTTCTACCTCTGGTACAAAAAAAAAAAAGAAAACTAAAGTAGAAAATAGGCTAGAGGGGCCGGGGATTTAGCTAAGCACCCTAAGCGCCTGCCTGACAAGCATGAGGTCATGAGTTCAATCCCCAGCACCAAAAAAAAAAAAAAAGGAGGAGGAGGAGGAGGAGAAGCTGGAGACTTGCAAGTTGGGTGCAGGCTCAGGCATGCACCATTTGACACACAGTGATCTGGAAAGGCCATGGTGGCAGCTGCTGTTTGAAATGTTAAATAGGAGTCTTGACACCAGAGCTGTCCCATTTGTCCTGGACTTCTTGTCATGATGATTAAAAGGGAATAGTGGGGATGTTCTGATGGATTACAGTTAGGATTAGATTAGGATTAGGCCAAATGACAATGGGTGATCACACATACAGTGCCTATCTTCTCAGAGGAGTGGGTATTCCCGTGAGTTTTGTGTATCTTTATTTTGCAATCCAGAAAAACATTAACAATTTGAGATATTCACAGCTCTTGAATCTTTCTTTCAAGTTTTAGATTTCAAGGTGGATGGATGCTAGAGTTTTAAACATGGTCCTGCCAAGCCCATGTCCCCATGTTCTTAGTTCTTATGCTTAAGTGCCCATGAGGGCCACTCTTTGTGTAGCTGACTTCTTTTTTGCCTCCTTTCACTCTGGCAGTTTGAGGAGCAGCAGGCTTTTGAGAAGAGTCGCAAGTTCCTTCGGCAGCTGGAGATCTGCTTTGCAGAAAACCCCTCACACCACCAGAAGATTATCAAAGTCCTCCAGGGTTGTGCAGACTGCATTCCTCACGAGATCACAGAGGTATTCTTTCCTTCCATCTGCTTTCTGTCATCATTTGGGCCTCTGACCCTTTCTTTCTCTGTCCCCTTAATCTGTTCTATCTCCTTTGCTTTTGAGTGTCAGGGCTCCTGGAAGAAAAGGAGGAAATGACTTTTTAGGATTACTTATAGCATAAAGCAGAGCTACGGAGGGGTCATACCTGCATCCCGAGCCGAGGACCACCCAATGTGATGGAAGGTGGTACTGAGACCTGGGCAGGCCCAGCCTCTTAGCTCTGTTTGGGAAGCAGTTTCATCAGGAATCAGATCTGTTACTAATACCCTGCCTGTAGCTGGCAAGAAGCAGAGATCAGTTTTGAGAATTCTTTTCTGTTCTAGAGAACAGAATGTGGAAGTATATATATATAATTGCTTTGATTTGTGGCCTTGAGAGTCTCTGGAGATGTCATCTTTGTCTCAACCACTCTCCTCAGCTCAAGACACAGATGTGGCAGCTCCTCAAGGGCCACGATCACCTACAGGATGAATTCTCCATCTTCTTTGACCATCTGCGTCCAGCAGCAAGCCGGATGGCTGACTTTGAAGAGATAAATTGGACTGAGGAGAAAGAGTACGAGGTACAAGCCCTGACCTTGCTGCAGGGTGTTCAGGGGAAGCCATTTGCGGGAGGGTATCAGCCCGGAGTCTGTTCAGTAGCACTGACTCCTCCCTAGTTTGATGGCTTCGAAGAAGTGGCCCTGCCTGATGTGGAAGAGGAAGAAGAACCTGCCAAGATACCCACAGCCTCAAAGAACAAGAGGAGAAAAGAGGCTGGGGTTCAAAATCATGATAAGGTATGCCAAGCTGTGGAGGATCCCACTTCTTAAAAGTCAAGCCTGAGTTTCTCCCTAAACATTTCTCCAGGTCTGGGAAAAACCATCTAGATGTGTTGACTGCTGTGGACACGCCGAGCCTGGGGAACAATGTGTAGACACATTGAGACCCAGGAGTCCCTTGGTAGAAGGTGGTTTTCTCTTTTCTCCCTGGCTCAGGGCTGTTTTCTAACTCTTGGTCTTTTTATTTTTATTCATGAGAGAAGTACCAAAGATTCTTGCATTCATGATGACAGCAGCTGATACTTAGCCATGTTATCAAATGTCAGCATTGCTTAGAAGTCTTTTACATTGTTTATTAACTCTCAGTTCTGGTTTTTTTTTTTTGGTACCGGGGATCAAACTCATGACCTCGCGCTTGCCAGGCAGGCGCTTAAGCCACTGAGCTAAATCCCTGGCCCTTTCTGTTTTTTTTTTTAAAAACAGTTCTGACAATAACCCTATGGCATGGGTGTGAGTGTGTGAGTGTGAGTGTGTGTGTGTGTGTGTGTGTGTGTGTGTGTGTGTGTGTGTGTATTTGGTACCAGGGATTGAACTCACGACCTTGTGCTTACCAGGCAGGTACTTGTGCTGCTGAGCTAAACTCCCAGTGCTGATTTTTTTTTTTTCTTGAGGCCAGGTCTCACTATTCAGCACAGGCTGACTTTCAACTCAAGACCATCCCCCTGCATCAGCCTCCTGAGTGCTAGAACTACAGGCGTATGCACCACACTTGGTTTGGAGAGATTATCGTTTGCATTGTACAGGGTAGCTGAAGTGCAGAGAGGCTGGGCTAGGGCCACGTTTAACAACTGGCAGTGCCGGGGCGTGAACCCAGATAATACAGCTTTTGGATCTGCTCAAGCTGACTGTTCTTCAAAAGTACTTTAAACACATGTTTCTTTGCTGTGTATCTTTACTCTTTCCTGTGGAGAAACTACTTCATTGTAGAACAACCTCAGGCAACTTATTTAACGTCTCTGTTTTAATTTCTTCACCATAATTGGGGTGATAGTGGTCTTTATGTCTTGAGTCTGTGAAATAGAGTATCACTGAGTGAGCCTTCTGTGTGCACAAAGTCTTCTCTTAAAAGGTTTGGAGGAGAAGAGAGAGTTAAGGCATCAGGGAGACAGAAACCTAGACAGATGACCGAGTAGATCAGCTCTCACCTGACCTTTCCAGAGACTTTGCTTCAGAGTCTCAGACTTGGGCTGGGGATTTAGCTCAGCGGCTTAAGCGCCTGCCTGCAAGTGCAAGGTCGTGAGTTCAATCCCCAGTACCCAAAAAAAAAAAAAAAAAAAAAAGACAGAGTCTCAGACTTGGAATTTCTGGGCGATTGACACATGTTGGTCACTGAGCTGTTTAGGGATTGTTTCCAGGGTCCGTAATCGGCTTTAATCTAGTTTGGGCCATTGATTTCCCCAGGCAGTGCAATGGGAATGTGTAAGAGAAAGGGAAGGAAGTGTTGAGAGGGGCTTCTTTCGGTGGCTTGCAGGTTAGCTCCTTTCTTGGCATTAAAAATAACTGGCAACTAATCAAGCTTAGATATTTTATAGGAGACCGAATGGCCAGATGGGGCCAAGGATTGTGCCTGTTCCTGCCATGAAGGAGGTCCTGATTCCAAGCTGAAGAAGAGCAAACGGAGAAATTGTAGCCACTGTAGTGGCAGCAAGGTGAGGAACTTGCCTTGGTGCTCAGGTTGCTGGGACTGAGGGCGTCAGCAGTTGGGGTGACCTCAGGACATGGTGGTGTTGTTACCCACTTACCTTCTATACACATATAACTAGTATGGTAAACATGTAAGTGTACATATTAAAGCTCACATTTGTTTTTTGGGGGGGCAGTGTCTCACTGCATAGCTCAGGCTGGCTTCCACCCCACTGTGTAGCCCAGGGTGGCCTTGAACTCGCGGTGATCCTCCTACGTTAGCCTCCTGAGTACTGGGATCGCAGGTGGGTACACTGCCACATCTAGCCTATGATTTAGTTTTTAGTTTTTAGTTTTTTGGTACTGGGGATTGAACTCATTATCTCATGCTTGCTAGGATGTGCTTATGGTACTAAGCTATATCCACTAGCCTATGAATTTTAAAGAAATACAGAATACATTTTTCTTTTTAAAGAGAATTCCATGAGTAAAGTTTTTGGAATTGGAGAGGGTGATTTTTTTTGTTTTGTTTTTAAGTAAAATAAATGTGTGTTAGAAAAATACAATCTAAAGGTAATTTAGATTCTCTAGAATTCAGTTGGTTGGCCACAAAACTGCAGTCTTTAGAGTAGTGGGGTCCCCTGCTGTGGAACATTCAGAATTCTTGGGAGCCTGCACAGAACATGGCCCCTGACCTGAAATGTAGGTCAGGACATGACTTGATGCAGAAGGCCATCCTTGCAGGTCTGTGACAGCAAACCCTACAAGCACAAGGAGCCACAGGAATCTGTGAGCAGCAGCCCCCACGGAGAGGCCAGTCCTGTGCTCGGCTTGAAGGAAGCAGGGCAGGGCAAGGAGCTGGTAGAAGAGGAGGCCCTGGAAGAACGGGAGAGCACTGAGGCTCTGCAGAGCAGAACCAGCAGGACCACCCCGAAGGGGGAGATGCCTGCTCCAGGTGAGTGTCGCAGTGGCCAGGCAGGGCCAGCCCCACCTTTCACTCTGGAGTGCTCGGCCAGGCTTGAAGAACAGCCTTTGAGGAATGGACAAAGTTCCTCTGGCTGATGGGACAAGAGAAAACCCTGTTGTGTTGAGCCAGTATTTTCTCTCCAGTGACTCTATCTCAGAACTAAGGGTAGTTTTCACTCCTAAGGTGCACCCTGATCGTGTCCACACCCCTTAGATCCTTATTTTCCTCCTACTCAGGAACAACAGTGCAGAGCACGTTGCCGTCCCCTCAAGAAGTGCCTCTTACGGAACGGCTCCTGGAGGGTGCACCGTCTCCCACACCAGAGACTCCTCAGCACCCTGCCCCAACTGCAGCTGTACTGCACACTGTTCAGAGAAGCCAGGCTGGGCCTGAGGTTCTCTCCACCAGTGCATCCCTTGGACATGAAAAAGAAAGGGACGGACACGAGGCAGTGGGTGACTCAGAGGCCTCTTTGCTGGTCTGGGATGTCTCGCAGCCTGAGACATCATGTGGTACTGCGGAGCCCTCTGCTCCTTCCCTGAGTCCTGCTTCCTCAAGGACCAGAGTCGCTGGGAGGACACATGTGTCTGGGAAACCAGACACTCAAGACACCTGGCTCTCCTCTAGCAGAGCCGGGGCAAGTAGAGGAAATAGGCTGTCCCCTGGCCATGAGCCATCCGTGGGAATTAACAGCTCTGAGATGTCTGAAGCCCCCAAAGGGAGTCTAGCTAAAGACAGTGGGGTGCAGATCAGGGGTCCAGAGGGGGAACAGCAGCCAAAAGCCACAGAAGCTACAGTTTGTGCAAACAATAGCAAGGTCAGCTCCACCGGGGAGAAGGTCGTCTTATGGACCAGGTGGGTCAGGTTGCAGAACGTGTGTGGAAAGAGCAGTCACACCTGTACAGCTCTGAAGGGCTAATCATGTGTGGGTTTCAGGGAAGCAGACCGTGTGATTCTCACCATGTGTCAGGAACAAGGGGCACAGCCGCAGACCTTCAGCAGCATCTCTCAGCAACTGGGAAACAAGACCCCAGCTGAGGTGAGTCGGGCAGTAGCGGAGCATGTGGTGCTGGATGCTTGCCTGTACCCGAGGCTGAAGAACCGAGCCAGCCTGGCACAGGCTTAGATGGTGGCCAGTGAGAGATTGATACGTGGGGCTGACAAGTTCAAGATACTGACGTAATGAAGTGCTTAACCCATCTGGGTGGTAGTGGCTGTAGGAGAAAGGATATTAGACTGGGAGGTAGAAGCTCCAGTTCCCATTGTCTTTGATTTTAGGAAGTCTGACTTTGGGAAAAATACTTAGCTCTGAGTGCTTCACCTATAAACAGGACACAGCTCTCAGCATTACAGTGTGGAATAAATAAGATTTTCCAAATTGGTACCCAGTGCTAGTAATGTCACAGTGACACTAGTTCCGAACAGTGAGCTAGCCTTTCTCCTTCGCTAGGTCTCTCACCGCTTTGGAGAACTCATGCAGCTCTTCCACACCGCCTGCGAGGCCAGCTCTGAGGACGAGGACGATGCCACCAGCACCAGCAACACAGACCAGCTGTCCGACCACGGGGACCTGCTCTCTGAGGAGGAGCTGGATGAGTGAGACTGGCAGCCTGCACCAGGGACAGGTGGCTGTCCTTCCCTGTCCAGCCCGTGAGCTCTGCATGTAGAGGTACAGCGTGCAGCTGAGGACAAGGACAAGGCGGTAGTGAAGGTGGTTCGGGCTCTGCACCCTGCGCCTCTCCGGGTGGACCTTACGAAGACCTTCCAGTTCCGCTGTGGAAATAATCGCTGAGGGAGTGGGCTCTGCTCCCTCCCTCCTCTGTGTCAGATGGTACATATTTATTGTTCTGTGGCCCACACAGTGTCTCTAGCTGTAATAAACATCTGTGTCATGCAGCCAGTCCAAGACACGTAAGCTCCTCTGCTGGAGGACACTGGGTTCTGTGGCCAGTGGTTTTTATTGCAAATGAAGGTGTCCCCCCCCCCCCCCCGGGCTTCAGTCTGCAAGGCTGTCACTCTCCCGGTAGCACTGGGCCAGGCTGTGCAGCTCCTGTAGCAGCTCTTCCACATCGTCCTGTTCCACCCCAGCCTCCAGGAAGCTGGCCCAGCGCCGCAGGTCAAGTTGTGTGAGCTCCTTGGCCAAGCCTCTGAGGGCCTGGTGCAGGGATGAAGAGGAGCGCAGGGCCCCAAACACAGGGATGCTCCGCATGGCTGTGGAGAGAAAAGTAGGCCGGGTAGGTTCTATTCTGCCTGGGATTCTTGTATCAACACACAGGGAAGTGTGGTTCGTGGTAGGCTCCACTGTGAGGCACACTTGGGGAACTTGCATGCAGTACCAGTCTCCAGGGCAATGGTACTTCTCAGGAGCCATGGGATGAATAAAGGAATGTTTAAATGTGAACTTTTTTTTTTAAAGCACTTTTAATCCAAGAAGAGCCCATAAGACCCTTCCCCATGCTTGAAATCTTAGTTCTCTTCAATTCATACATACCTGTGCTCCTAAGGGGACAGCCAGAGACCACACTTGGCCGGCCAAAGCTTGAGGAGAAAAAGTAGGGGTAGGGAGGGTCCACCCTGCAGGGCGCCAGCAGCAGATGGGAAGAACTGTGGGGCCAAGAAGGACAGTTAAGCATGGGAGACGGCAAGGGAGGTTGGGGTCTGAGAAACGTGATAGCAAGTGCCACACTGACCTTACTACTCTAGGCTGCTGCTGCTGTAAATACTGGGCCAAGACTTCTTCCCCCGTGGGGCATGCATGGAGCTGGGAAGGCAGAGGCGTCCCTGATGGGAGCTGACTGCGGGAACAAAACCAGACCACCTTTACTGCGTGACAGCCTGAATAAGAGCTCAAAATTTCTTTTTTTTCCTGTCTTTTTGAGACAGGGTTTTGCCAAACAGTTCAGCCTGGCCTTAAATTCACAGTGATCCTGTCTCAGCCTCCTAAGTGCTGGAATTACAAGATGCAAATTCTTACATTCTTCTAAGATGGGGCTATTAGCTCAGTCACAAAGTTCAGAGCTGCCTACCTCACTTTTTTCTTTTTTCCTTTTTTAAAATGAGGGTGATATTGGTGAGAGGGAGCTTTGTCCTTAGCCTGAATGTTGGGAGGAAAAGACAAGGACCAACAATTCTTACCTAGTGTGACTTGCTTTGTCTACACCCCTCAGTACCACTGATTGGGCGAAACAGCGTGTTCCAAAGGTGTCCCCACATGCAGACAGTGGGGTCCATGGGGTGCTTCCTTCAAGCTGTACAAGGGTGTCAGGAAGGGACTGGCCTGGAACCCAGGGGAAGGGGATGATTGCTTCTGCTGTCACTACCTAAAGATCAGGAGATCAGGTTACAGAGTTTTTTCTCAGTGCGGCCCTCCCCCCTCCCAAAGCCTCATACCTTCTTCCCAGAGAAGCTCAGCATGTCTGCCAGCCGAACCATGGAAACTGGGGAGGAACGGAGGCGGTAAGGGACAGTGACTGTGTCCAGGGCTGTGGCCAGGATGGCACTGCAGTGGAAGGGCAGGGTGGCCTGTAAAGGGAACGTGAGTACACGCAGGCTTTCAGACCTGCAAAGAATGTGTGGAGGCAAAACAGTAATGGCAGAGGACGAAAAGATAAAGCGATGGTGTGTTTGGCCAAAGGCTGGATAAGCACAGGACAGTGGGGTCCAGGGCACGATGTCATAGCTGATTTCAAACTAAGGAGCTTCCAGAACAGCCACCAGCCAAGGCTGAGTTGGGGAATACTGGGAGTGCCCCGTGGCCAGCTGCAGTCCAGACAAGCAGTGAAACTTACGTCATAGTGCAGGTAAGGGAAGTTCACGGGTGGTTGAGGTCGCAGGCCTAGGCTGCCACTCAAGGATAAGGGACAGACGAAAGAGCTGTAAGCAGTCAAGTGCACCAGACCAAATACTGTGTTTAACAGACGATAGATGTTTTTCTGTGGTTCCTGGTAAAAGAATAGTTTGTGTCAAGCTATTTTTTCCATAGTATTCTCATTTCTCCCTCTCCATTCTGAATTCTTTTTCCCCAAGTTTTACTTACTCCAAGATTACAGGGACCTGGCAGCAGGCCCCAGGTTATTATTCCCCGCCCTGAATACTCGTCTCGTAGCAGCTCTGCAGTCTTGGCGCTTACTCCAGAGAAGCCATCATGCAAGTCACACAGGATCTGGAAACCCTGAAGAAGGGAGGAAGTATAAAAATCAATAGGAGGGGTCAGTTGTGGTGGCACATGGCTGTAATCCCTGCACTCAGGCGGCTGAAACCCTGTCTCAAAAAAACAATAAAATCAGGAGGAGTAAGATGAGGTGTGTTCTGCCCTCTGTATGTGTTAACATACAGCTACCTGCAAGTAGTCACATTCTTCCACATAGAAGTGCAGCCTGTCCTCCAACTCCTCCAGGTATCTGGGTTCCTTCAGGATACTCTCTCCTTGGCCAAAAGCCTCCAGCCGACCTGTTTCCCTGCCACAAAAAAGACAGTCCAAGACAAGACTTTCAACTCCCTTTCCACCCCAACCTCTCCATCTCTTGGGAAAAGATGGCCATAAGAGCAATTTGTGGGGCCCTCAACTCTGCCTCCCAGCCTCCGGTCTCCATACCCTTCATGATTGTATTTCTGAATCAGACAGATGCTCCGGGGATGAAGATGGACTCTGAGGAAGTCTGACCAGACTCTGATGCTGCCCGCCGTGGGGATAAGTGGCTTTGGATTTGAAACATTGGTGACTGGTGGGGGACCTGAACATAAAGCAAAAAGGATGCAACTTTGTCCTACCAAGGCTCTTATCCATAGCTCCCAGGTCACCAGCATCAGAGAAGTCTCACCTTTGCCATTAGGGATAGATTTGACCCTCCAGACACCATCGCTAAGCACTCCCTCGAAGGATTGAAGAAAAATTTTATTTAGTTCCAGGCCATTCCTTTCAAACTCCTGTCCTTTGTTTTTCTTTGAGACTAGATCCTGCTATGTAATTCAGGCTGGCTTTGAACTTACGGTGATCCTCTTGCCTCAGCCCCCCGCCCCCAAGTGCAGGGATTACAGGCTGGTATCACCACACATGGCTGCAGCCTCCCTTCTGTCCTTGGGAAGTCCTTGGGAAAAGTGATCTTTCCCAAAATACTTTAAGGTGATCCTCTTCCTTTGTCCCAGTAGAGGCACTTGGGTTTTAGCCAGGGTTAAAGGGCTCAGAACATAGGCCCTTACCTCTGTACTCTGAAAGTCCTGGAAATAAGGATTTTGGGGGTAGACCTCCTCTTTGTGTGTGGTGAGCTTGCCCTGCCTGAAAAAGATCCAAGAAACTGTCACTATGATGTGATGTCCAGTATTGTGTGTCTGACCCACTCCACTCATCAAATACACACCATGCTATTGCAGTATCCAGCTGTCTGTCCCGGTAGAGTCCTCCTTCCTCTTTTAGGGAGCTCAGACTGCCTGTAAGGAAATAACAGGGAATCCTAGCTCAAACCCTAGGTATCCTCTACTGCCCTCAAGCTTGTCTTACGCTGATGCACCTAACAGTCAGCTGTCATCCCTCCAGCAGCGGGCACTGCCAAATTTTCCTGGAGATACATGGGAGGTGGGCAGTGTCTAAAACATTTCATCCTGGCTGCCAGAGCTGGTCACACCCAGAGGTCCTAGCGAGCGTGGCAGTTCCCCACCTCCCTGTTTCTACCTATTCCCGTGATGGAGAAAAGTCTGCTTCCTACACCTCTCCCGAGTTAGCATTCATCTCTTCATCCCTCGGCCCAGTATGGTTAGAGGCTCTTGAAGTCAAAGGATGCTACAGACTCTGCCACCCTCACCCTTCAGGTCCATGAGGATGAGTCGAGGCGTATAGGTTTCCTGGCCATGCAGCGTCCGGCCCCTTCGGTACAGGACGTCAGGGCACAGCTCTCCCGACGGCTCCGTGGCATCCGTGGCCCTGCCCAACGCAGCATCCTGGGAAAGCAAGCAAGGGAAACGACTCGAGTACGACAGGGGCCGGACAGCGACAGGACTGAAGATTCCGAACGATTCCATTGGGACAACTATCTGCTGCTCTCACCTGCTGGTTCCACCAGTGAGCGCCCACGAAACCCGCAAAGTGTCCCAACTGCAGCGTGAGCACCTCTCGGGCCCAGCCCGCCATGCCGCGCAGCTGCCTAGGCGGTACTGCCTTGCACGTCGGCTAGCCGCTCCTAGCTGATTGGCTCAATCGGCTCGTGGGCGGGCCCCGAAATCTGCATCCTATTGGTCCACAGACATATCCTTTCCAATTGGATAAACGGTTCGCAGGTTCTTCCCACTCCGCCTCTTTCTCGCAAGGGGAGGGGCTCCCAAGGCAGAGCCGAAAGTGGCGAGCCGCAGTCTCGCTGGGCTGGAGGGTGTGTGTGTGTGTGTGGTTCCTCTCAAAGGTCAGCTTTCAGTGTAGCTTGGCACTGACGCTGGATCTCCTCCAGGCGGCGCTCGCTCCTCCCAGTAGACAACACAGCCAGCGACCGACCCCATAAAAAAAAATTTCTGGGCTGGAGGTGCAGCTCAGGGTGAAAGTCTTGGGTTCAATTCCCAATACCGGGGGTTGGGGAAAAAAAAAACAGCAAGATCCCTTAAAGCGTCCCCATTCTCCCAAGTCACAGCCGTCATGATCTTCAGCCCTGTGGACTGGCCAGTCATCTGTTAGTGTCCGACAGACATCAGCCCACTAATGGGACTAAATGTGATACTACTAAATGACTATAAAATAAAAATCTCTGTTCTTAAAAAGACCTCTTTAAAAAAACCAAAAGGCAAACTACCGTGGGAGAAGATATTTTTGACACATAACCAACAACAGTCAACCCAAAAGGAGCCTGAACGAAAGGCAGAAATAAAGTATCACACTTTATCAGGTGTGATACTTGTTTCTTTCTGGCATGTACTAGTGCGTTTTCATAGCTGCTCAACAGTCCATTGTATGACTGTATCCCAAATGACGTGTTCTGCAGAACCGCCAATTCTGCGGCTGGTAATAGCCTTTGAAATATTTACCTCCTTTGCCTATGCATATATTTCTAGGAGTTTTTATTTGTATTTTTATTCATTTTTTTCTCACTGGCGCAACCTGAACGTGAACTCACAGTGCTACTCCCGTCTCAGTCTCTTGAGTGCTGCGATAACAGCGTGAGCCACCTCGCCTCGTTTAGGTCATTGTTGCAGTCCAGAGGTTGGGTATGCTTGAAGTTGTGTTTTCGTTTGTTGGTTTGTTTGTTTGTTTGTTTTTGTGGTACCAGGGATCCCCAACTCGTGACCTTGCGCTTGCCAGATAAGTGCTTATGCCACTGAGCTAAATCCCCGGCCGGTATGTTTGAATTTGATTTAAAAAAAAAAAAAAGACGTTTCCTAAAAATTCTTTACCAATTTATATTGCCACTGACAGTACATCAGTTGATGCTTCAAAAATGGCACCATTTGAAAACTTTCAATGACTTTTGCTTTTCTTATTAGCGAGGTCAAGAGCACCATTTGTCAGCTTTTTGGTCTCTTCCTGAATTGCTTGTTCGTGCCTTTTGTTCAGGCTCCTTTTGGGCTGACTGTTGGTTATGTGTCAAAACTATCTTCTCGGGGCTGGGGATTTAGCTTAGTGGCTTAAGTGCATGCTTGGCAAGTGTGAGGTTGTGAGTTCAATCCCTGGTACCAAAAAAAAAAATCTTCTCCCACGGTAGTTTGCCTTCTGATTTTTTTAAAGAGGTCTTTTTAAGAACAGAGATTTTTATTTTATAGTCACTTTGTTTTCTGTAGTGCAGGGGATAGTTGTATGTGTTGATTTTTCCAGATACTGTGTTTTTGTGGTACTGGGAGTTGAAGCTAGGGCCTCACTCATGCTAGGCAAGTATTCTTCCACTGAGCCATGCCCCCAGCTCATTTTGTTTTTTAATTCCTATTCTGCCAGGTACCTTTTGTTCATTTTCAATTTTGAGATAGGTTCTTGCTAAATTGCCCAGGCTCAACTTGAACTTGTGATCCTCCTGTGTCAGCCTACTGAGTAACTGGAGTTACTAGTGCACATGCAGCTCATTTGTAAATTGTAGTTTATTGCCAGGCATGGGGGTAGAATTACAGTTCCAACACTCAATAGGCTGAGGCCAGCCTGGGCTACATCATGAGTTCAAAGCTAGCCTCAACTACAATTGTCTCAAAACAATCCCAATAAATCATAATTTATCTTAATAAGCTAAGGCAATATTTTATATATTTTATGTACATATCCTTTATATGATGCAAATCTGTTCTGCCGGTGGGTTTTTACCTCTTAATGGTGTCTTGAGGAAAGTTTTTACTTTGACAAAGTCTAATTTATCAAATCTCTTAACAATTAAACTTCCTATTATGAATACCTTTGGTATATCTAAGAAATATTTACCTAATTCAAGATGATGTTCTCCTGTGTTTATTTTCTGAGACAGAGCTTTGTTCAGCTGGTGTCAAAGTCCTGGGCTTCTGAAAAGCTCTACCTCAGCCTTTCAAGTGGCTGGCACTAGATGTGGACTGCTGTACTGGACCGGCTTTATTTTCAGTGTTCTATAGTTCATTTCTTACGTTCAAATCAAATGATGTTTTTGTCTGTTGTGAAGGAGTAACATTCATCTTTCTGCATGTATACATCCAGTTATCCCAAAACTATTTGTTGAACATTATATTTTTTCATTGAATTGTATTGACATCTCTGTTGGAAAATCAATTGACCATAAATATAATAAAGGGGTTTTGTTTTGTTTTGTTTTGTTTGGTACTGGGGAATCAAACTCACAACCTCACGCTTGCTAGGCAGGCACTTACACCATTGGGCTAAATCCCCAGCCCAAATAATGGTTTTTTGGATTCTTTTGTTCCATTGACCTGACACCTACTTGTAAGCCAATACACAACACTGTTTTGATTACCATAGCTTTGTATTTGTTTTTAAAATATTAAGAGCTTCCAATACACTGATTTAAAAAAATTGTTTTGGTTATTCAAGGCTTTTTACTTTCCATATAAATTTTATAGTCAGTTTTCAATTTCTGTAAAAAAAATTATATATATATATATATATATATATATATACACAACATGCATATAGAACACATATATAAAAGACACACACACGCATATATATAATACATATAGATACTGGTGGTGGTTCTGGAGATTAGGGCTTTATTCTTGCTAGCCAATTGGTCTGCTCCTGAACTATGCTCCTTGCCCCAATCTGCTGAAATTCAGACAGTGATTGAAATGAATCTGTAAGACAACTTGGGGACAGCTGAGTGTTAACAATATTAAGTCTTCTAGTCTATGGCTGTAGACTGTTTTCCCATTTATTTAGATCCAAAAATGAAATTAAAAATAATTCTGTTCACAGCAATAAAATACTTAGAAGTAAATTTAATAAAACAAATGTGAAATGTGAAATTTCCTCTTAATTTCAATGCATTTGAAATTAAAAATACATTTCCTTCAGGAATGTATTTCCTTCAGTAATGTATTTTTGTACACATTTCACATTTGTTTTATTAAATTTACTTCTAAGTATTTTATTGCTGTGAACAGAATTATTTTTAATTTCATGCTTGGATGGTTCATTGCTGGTAAAGAGAAATACAATTAATTTGTATATATTGATCTTACATTATTGTGACCTGTTTTCAGGTCTGGTAGGTTTTAGGGGCTGTCATAAGGTTTTCTGCAACCAGGGTAATGTATAAAGGCAGTTTTGCTTGTTTCTTTCCTGTTAGGATCTAGTGCAGTTGAGTGATAAAGAGGAGCCCCAAAGGTCAGCTGTGTAGCAATCCAGTGTATAGATAAAAATAGGGGTACGGCTGGGTGTGGTGGTATGTACCTATAATCCTGGCTATTTAGGAGGCCAAGGCAGGAAGATAGCAACTTAAGGTCCGGCTGGGCTACTTGGTGAGAACTTATCTCAAAATAAGAAATGAAAACAGGACCCAGGTATAGCTGTAATCCCAGCACTTGGGAGGCTTGTAGGGCGCTGTTGAAGCTGAAGATTGATCACACGTGTGGGGCTAAAGCAAGGCCAGCCCAGAAAAATCACAAAGACCAAAACAAGCCATGTAAACAAGTTGTTCCAGCACCAAGAAGGCAGGGGCCCAGGCTTGCCAGGCAAAGGGTTGCTAAGGCAGAGGGGCTGAAATCGACACATCTTTCCCAGGATATAAAGGTGCTGCTCTGGTTGAGCAGTTCCTTTCCTCCCATCAGGACAGTAAGGGCTCCACCTGCCCCCAGCTTTGTCTTTTCTTTGTTTTTCTCATCCTCTCTCTGGTCCTTAACCCCAAGAACCACAGGAGCTGCACTGGGCTGCAGCATATGGCGCCCAAACAGGGACACGGACAGGGTAAGAGATTGAAAGTGAGGAGACACATCTCATGTGCACACAACTTAGGGAGAGAAGTGCATTGGTACAGGTCAATAGTCATCACTGGAGTGTATTGATATTGGCTTCATCACGTGTGATGAGTGGGGCATTGAAACTCCTTTATTCTCTAGGGCCAGTTATAAATGGGCCTGAGAGAAACCCCTTCCTCTGAAAAAAAAAAAGAGGTATATTGATTATATCAGCTGTCTAACTATGGGACAAGCTTATTCAAAAGAATTACAAATGTATAAGAAACTGTTTTGTTGCATGCTTGATTCCAGTATTTCCATTCCTTCTGTGGATCTGGATTAGACACGGTCTTAATAACCTTAAGCTTCTTGAGACAATTACAAGGAACCTGCTCCAGGCACTGTTTTAGAATCAAGTCCTGACGGAAAAGTTGGCAACATGACCCCCACGCTGATAACCTTAACTGCGCCACTAACTGTCCATTCAGCAAAACCTTCAACTACCTGCTCAAAGTGTAGAGGATGGCATCAGTGGGCCACTCGATGTAAATTCAAAACTTCCAGCAGGGCCTGCAACAGCCCTGCCAAAGAGTAGGGGTGTGACAGCTCAGACGGCTCCCCAAGATGGCCAGGACAAGGCAGGCTCCTAATTGTTAGGGGGTAATATGGTCCTGATTCATGGTTTGCTGATTTCTGTTTACAGAATGCTCTTACAAAAGACAATTTCAAATAACCAATACGACCACAACTAACCTTTAAAACTTCTAAAAATTCAACATTTGGCTTTCGCTAGCTGATAACAGGCTGGCTCCAGCATATCACTGTCTCACTATGGCTTTGTAGTGGGTCTTGATATCTGGTAATGTAAATTCTCAAACTCCATTGTTTTTTCAAAATTTTTTACTACAGGGGTACTTGTTTCAAATTAATGATTAATGTAACTCTACATTTATTTAGGTCCCTTCTGCTTTCTTAAGACAATTTTAGTTGTCAATAGACTGACACTACATAGCTTGCTAAATTTCTTGAGTTTGTCTCCAGAATAAGAAATTGTAAATTTACATACTTGGGAGAAAACTGAAAAACATTTCAGAGCAAGACTAGGGAAAAAACAAACCAACACAAATCTAGCTGGACCTCTACAGATTTTAAAGGGTTATTTAATAAAACTGGTGCTTTCTGCTCCTCTCACTACTTCTCCCAGGCCCCCAGGCAGGGGAGGGCACCGAAGGGCAGCTGAGCCTGGAGTTTGGCTAAACCAGGAAGGTAAAGAAACAATGTTGCTTGTTTCAGCTGCAAGGTTATGCAGGGTTATGGTTCAATATACTTAAAACACAGTTCAAATCTCCCTAGATTATTGTACTGCTCAATTGGTTATTCTTCCCTTGATAATAATTGGAAAATCCAAAAGTAAAGAAAGGGTACGTAAGGATTTTGGATCTTGTGATACTTATTAGAGAGGTGGGAAATGGCTCTGGCCTGCCCACGCTACTCCAGTTTTTCCTATCATCTGTGCACACGCTTTATGAATCAAAAGTTTACACTGCTCTGGTGCTCAGATGCCCAACAACAGCGGGGCCTCCAGCCCAGAGCAGGAGCACCACCTGCATGCCACAGGAGAGCCCACGGTACCTAAATACAAAATGCAGTTTCCATTTTCTTTATACCTTGCCACAAAAGTTCTTTATAATAATCTTTAGGTCTAAAAGTAGTTAAATGTGCTCACAATTTAAATTTCAAAAAAAAAAAATAAAAGGGAGCGTTCACCTCATAATAGATTTCACTTGGCCATTTAAAATATTTAAACTCTAATAAAGATATAACTGCTGCAGCAGAAAGATAATGCAATCAAATAAAGGCTAAAAAGTCTGTTGGAATGATTTTCACACTGAACAATAAAAGCACCCAGTCAAGTGCTAATGTGGGGTCCAGGGTATGCTTGTGTATTTCCAGGAAAAGCTAAATGACCTATCTGGGTGCCAGTTTGGCTGTATCATGGATCCAAACCCAGGAAAGAAGTAGATTCTACCTCTCAAGAAGCAGAAGCTCAGTCCCATGACAGTGATGCCTTGGGGACCACACCACAACCCATAGAAAAGGATGAAGCTAGAACCAACTTTAATTGACCCAAGATGCCCAGGAGATGGTGACCAAAAATAAAAAAGGTCCAAATAGATGACAGAAGTGTATGCTAAGTCCTACGGAAAAATATATGTTAATTATTTTTGTCTTTTTAAGTCTTTGTTAAGATTTTTTCTTTTTCAAATTCTTTGATAAGAGATCTCTGCTAATTGACCTACAATAAATGTGACAAGTCTGTTTAAAATTTTAAAAGCTACAATTATAAAAATTTTGTGTAATTCAATTTGGCTAAAATATATCTGAGTACAGTCTTGATTGTGTAAGATATTTGTCGGTCTGCCTGTGAATCTGTCTATCCAGTCTGTTAAGCTGTTGTTGGAAGTCACTGAGCTAGTGATCGCTCACACGTGTGGAGACGATAGCACCAGTGCCCGTACAGGAGTGTCCAAGTGGCACGGGGTGCCTGAGAAATGCCCCGAGGGCATGAGGTGCTGGGGGTGACAGGTGTTTCAACCCCAAGGACACGGGGTATAAGAAGCGAGCTAGTTCAGCAAAGGGGTGTGAAATATCCCCCCCGGGAACTTGGAGAGTTCTTGTGGACACCAACAACTCTGCGTTGCTATGTCTGAATTTGTACAGATCGTCTGTCCATCTTTGTCCATTTAACAGCTGTTCTTTTTATTTTGAGCTCAGCAATTTTCCTTTTTCCTTTGCATTTATAGATAATTAAGGTTTATTTGCGTTATAGAATTATAAAAATATGCTTTCATCTGGGTTCCCAGTCAGTCAAAATGATGCTAAAATCAGTTGTGTAAATGTAATGTATATTGTTGCTTATCATAATTTGAGTTCAAAATTGTTCAATGTGATGATTGGAGCTTTCTTAAGAAAAAAAGTATTATAAAAATGATTAAACAAAAATCCCTTGGGGTTGGGATGGTTGCATGGGACTTCAATTGATGAGTAAGTGGCCACCTGGTAACATTTTAGCAGCTCTTGTTCACTGATTGGAGGCCCTGATGATCTCCATAGCCTTATAGGAGACGTCCCCACCTAAAGTTTTTTTTTTTTTTTTTTTTTTTTTAGTGCTGGGGATCGAACTCATGACCTCATGTTTGCCAAGCAGACACTTATGCCGCTGAGCTAAACCCCCAGCCCCAGCTAAAGTTATATAAGTATTGTTGTGATAGGTGCACATTGGTCCTCATGAAAAGAAATAATACAAAAGGTTTTTGATTTAAAAAATGCCCATACTAAGGTTCTCATATGATTATGACAAGTGATTGTTGTTAACCTCATGTTGTAGTATATATTCATGCCTCCAGATGTACAGGTCTTTGAAAATGTAAACACAGGGATTGTTTATGGGGATAAACTTTTGTTTCACATGCAGACCTCTGTCTCTAACAAATGCTTATGAGATGTGCATCCTACTAAGGTCAACAAGTTGGGTAAAGGCTTTTATGTATTAGGGATGACTGACCAAAAGGGAGAAATTCGATGTCAAAATGAAAATTCAAGTGTGTTACAAAATGTTATCATGATTTTTATGCTATAGCATTGTATATGATTTGATTTCTAATTTTCTATGTAAAATATGTAACTGTTAATATTCTACAAGTATTCAAATGTTAAAACAGCCATGGTTGTTGAAAGATAATGGTTCTATTTTATGTTCTAAGATGTTTGATATTTAGATAAGATGATGATGCCTCTACTACATTGTACTGTCCTCAGTCTTTTCTTCTGGATGTTCAACAGCTGAGGTATAGAGACCAACAACTGGAGAGACAGACGGGCTAAGAGGACGGCCAGTATTTTGGCCCCAGCCCTCCAAGGTCAGTGAGGATTAGGACATTAGAGAACCTCTGCTGTGACATCAAATACTCAGGGAGTCCCTGGTATTCTGGTCAAGGAGACTATGAGACCACAGAGGACAGTGACCATCGGTGTGTGGGGTGCCTAAGGAGAGTCACCAAGAGCAAAGATCTCCCAAGCTTTCACAGAAAGCAACCTGGTCAAGCAATGGCTGTGACCCATCCGAACGGCTGACACTGACAGAACAAAGCGGTGCTGTAGCTGGTTCCAAGGTTCCTGAAGAGACTTAATTGACCTTGTAGATAACAAAAATTGATTTTTTAAAACGGGTCTCACCTTAACTTGGTCTTGAACATCCTGCAGAAAATGTACAACTATTAGAGGTGTACAAAACAATGTCAAAGTACATTTTTTGCCAGCTACACTGGTAGCTGACTACTGTCACAGATTAATGGACTGCACAGGGTTTCACTTGCGGAATGCAGGGACTTACAATCTTTGGATTACATTTAAAAAGATCTACGGAGCTCTCCAACACAGCTCCTCCAGCTTCAACTGACCACTTGTGCTGTGCAACAACAAAACAAAAAAGAGGGACATGTCGGGAGCCTTTGAAGCTGGAGACTGATCACACGTGTGGGGCTAAAGCAAGGCCAGCCCAGAAAAAACACAAAGACCAAAACAAGCTATGTAAACAAGAAGGCAGGGACCCAGGCCTGCCAAGCAATGGGTTGCTAGGCAGAGGGGCTGAAATTGACATATCTTTCCCAGTATATAAATAAAGGTGTTATGGCCCTGAAGCAAGGCCAGCAGATTGCTGTATTGCTTTAGCTGCTGGTTTCAAACAGGAGCCTAAAGAGAATTCTTTCTGTGGTCTGTTGGCCATTTCAGAACTTTGGAAATAGAATGGTCAACTCATCAGAAAGAAATAACAGGTGAGTATGGCGGACTTTAGGGGGCCTGCAGGGGAGAGACCCTGGTGCCTCAGGACCTGCACTATGCAGTTGACTCGGGGTGCCGGGAGAACAAGGAGCTCTTCCCCTCTCTGGGGGGCAACTAGAGTGTGGAAGACTTTCAGCTGCCTGAAGGAGAGAGACCCTGGCATGTCAGGACCTGCACTGTGTGGTTGACTCAGGGTGCCAGGAGAACAAGGAGCTCCTCCCCTTTCTGGGGGTGGCTGAGAGTGTGGCAGACTTTCGGCGGCCTGAAGGAGAGAGACCCTGGTGCATTGGGACCTGCACTGTGCGGTTGACTCGGGGTGCCAGGAGAACAAGGAACTCTTCCTGTATCTGGTGGGCAACTCTGATCCTGCCTGCGTGTAGGCTGACAATCAGACATCTCATGTCGTCCTGTCCCCCATCCCGTGTCCTCCCTCCCCCTCCCTCCTGCCTAGCAAGTGGGAGCCAGTGAACTACACATCTTGTGAAAAGATTGGCTATGTTATTTAGTATGAACTCTCCACATGCAAAGATAAGGACAACCATTTGGAAGAAAACAAGAGACAATGTGACAGATAGTGAAGATCTCTGGTTGTCTTGCTTTGAAATTTATGCTTTCTTATGTCCCATTCTGTTTTGTTTTGTTGTGTTTAATTTTACTCCCTTTTAAAATAAAATTAAAAGAAAGAAGAAAAAAGAAGAAAGACAGAAAGAAGAGAAAGAAAGAAAGAAAAAGAAAGAAAGAAAGAAAGAGAAAGAAGAAAGAAAGAAAAGAAAGAAAGAAGAAAGAAAGGTGTTACAGTGGTTGAGCAGTTCCTTTCCACCCATCAGGACAGTAAGGGCTCCACCTGCCCCCAGCTTTGTCTTTTGTTTGTCTCATCCTCTCTCCAGTCCTTAACCCCAAGAACCTTAGGAGTTGCATTGGGTAGCGGCAGAGGCTGAGATAAAACAATCCAGAGTTCAAGGCCAGGCTGGGCTAGAATCTGGACTACAGACCCTGTTTCAAAGAAAGGAAAAGCAAAATGAAACTTTAAAAAACCCAAAGCAATATAGCTTTGGGTTTTTCAAAGAAAATAACTTAGTTATGCACATCAGGACTGCAGAAGGTTCTTATGGAAAAGAGGTCTGGATAAAGTAGATGTTAAGAGTAGGAAAAACTGCTGGGAACGGTGGCACATGCCTATAATCCCAGTACTCAGGAGGCTGAGGCAGGAGGATCACTGTGAGTTTGTGGTTAGCCTGGGCTACAGAGTGAGTTCAAGGCCAGCCTGAACCATGTAGTGAAACGCTTCTTCAAAAAATACCCAACCCCCCCCAAAAAAAACCAAAACAAAACCAGAAAGAGTAGGAAAAACTGAGGATTCGTATTAGCAAACACCTAAGAAATGAGGTAGAAAAATAAAAAATGAGGTAGCTCTTCAAAATAGGACTCTGTACATCAGTGATGATATACAGATTGTGTTTTGAGTTTAGCTTCCCAAAAGTGGTTTTCCAGCCTCCATTTGGAGCCAAGGATCAAGTGTGGTTTAGGTCCTGGCCAGGATTTACCCTAAGAGCAGTGGCACCTTGTGACTCCAGAAGGCTTGAGCACTGGAATTCTAGGGACTGGTGACCAGCTGCCATTAGCATGACAGATGTTCACACTGGCATTAGTACCCTTGTCACAGTACCCTTCTCCTCTGGGATGGCGGTTGTTGTCAGTGGTGTCAAAGCCTATGATACTGCCCTGCTGGAGGTTGTGTGTGCTATAGTCCCTTCTTTTAAAATGAGTTTGAATAAAAAAAATTTTTGAATGGGCACTTAATTTACACACAAATGATGACACATTAAATTTCCAGCAAAAAAACCCGCAGAAACACAAATGTATACAATATACTTTGTGTGTATGTGTGTACAATATATATTTTTAAAAAGAATACTTTAAGACAGGGATAGTGGTGCATGCCTACAATAATTCTAGCACTCTGAAAGGCTGAGACAGAAAAAAAATCACAAAATTCAAGCCTAGCCTGGGCAATTTAGTGATGTACTGAGATCTCTGTCTCTAAATTACTATCTCTAAATTAAATAAACAAACAGGGCTGATGATGTAGCTCAGTATAAGGCCCTAGTTCAAATCCAAGCAGCACAAAAAGCATGGAACTAGCTGGGTGTGTTGGCACATACTTATACTCCCAGCACTGGGGAGGCTGAGGCACGAGTATTCTTGCAAGTTTGAGACCAGCTTGAGTTACAAAATGAGCTCAAAGCCATCCTGAACAGCATAGCGAGACCCTGTCTCAAAAAGGCAGAAAACAAGGGCTGGAGATTTGGCTCAGTGGCATAAGCACCCGCCTTGCAAGTACACGGTCATGAGTTCGAAAGGCAGAAAACAAAAAACAAACAAACAAAAAACAAGGAACTTTTTATAGACGAGGATGAGGAAGAGGTGGTCTGAGTTATTAAAAAAGATAAATTCAGTTCAATGTGGTAGAGCAGACCTGTAATCCCAACTTCTCTGGAGGTTGAGGCGGAAGGATTGCAAATCTAAGGCCAGCCTGAACAAGTAGTGAGACACTGACTCTACACTAAAACAAAAAGGGACCAAGGATATGCCTCCGTGGTGGAGCATGTCCTGGCCTGTCTGAAGCCCTGGGTTCAGTACTCAGTATTATAACAGCCCTGTTCCCCCAACATAAAGGTGAATCGAAAAGCCTAGTGACCCATACTGGGGGATGTAGCAATCTAGCTCAACAGAGAAGCACAACTGAGATCCATAAAGGAATCTGTAAACCTCTGTACTTGCAGAGCTATTTAAGCAGTCTGTCAGGCCAGGAGGTCTGTGTGTTTGACACTAGCACATTAGTCTAGCAACACTGATGTCCTACAAAACTGCCAACATGGGTGTCTGGGATTGGATTGGGGTGGCAGCTCTATTTGTGATAGGGATTTTTCTTTTGGTACTGGGAACTGAACTCAAGAGCCTGTGCTTGAGAGGCAGGCGCTGTGTTGCCTAGCTGTAAGCCCGGCCTGTGATAGGGATTTTTAAAAATAAAGCATAAAATCTAAGTTATAAAGATTCGCAAAAACAAAACAAAAAACACAAGCTGGGTATTACTACTATAAGTGATTCGACTTAGTATTTCTTTTTATAACCAATCACTTTATCGGAAATACGACTTTGAAATGTTAATTTTTGTTTGTTTGTTTGTTTGGTTTTTTGGGTACTGGGGATCGAACTCACAACCTCGTGCTTGCCAGGCAGGCACTTACACCACAGACGGTACATAGCTAAATAAACCTAAGAGTATTGAAGGTAAGTTAATTCATCCTGCACAACGGTGCAGGTGTACAGATGTACAGATGGTGTGTGGTGTACAGATCTAGCGCTTATTTCTCTTAGGAACTTGTGGGACGGGGGTATGCCATATTGGGCTGCTAAAATCTCTACCTGGGACAACAAGGATAAAAGTATAAATGCCTAGGAGGGAGAATGAGACTGTGAATCTTGACCTCCTGAACCAATTAGTCTGATTCTTCTCAGCCCACTCCGGCCCACAAGCAGAATGCCAATGAGATTCAATGTGGCCAATCTGGTCTCTTTCCTTATAAAATCTACACAGTGCTTTAAGATAGATGCTCTTTTATTTTTAGGAAAAGATCCACAATTATCTTAAAGGTAAAAACCATATCCAGAAACGTGAAGTAGTTTTAGGAACAAGGGACATCTTACTGGCATACGGTCATATCACAAGGAACTCAAGGCAGTGTAGGCCTGGAGTCCACAGCAATCCTGTCTCAATCCCCAAAACCAGGGCCTGGCTGCTCTACTCAGCCCTGTGCCAACTCCAACTGCAACTGGGTCCATCTTGAAGAAAATGTCCACCGTCTTCCATGCACTCTGTGACTGTGGCTTAGAGGTAGGCACAGAGCCGCTCCAGCTGTGCAGGGTTGGCATTACTTAGGAACAGCAGCTCTTTCTTTCCTTCTTCTGTTGGAGCTAAAATGGAGACAAGCAGAGGTGAGGTAGCAATTTCTGTTGGCTACATTGTGTCTCTTAGAAAATGCTACAGTCAGACGCTACCTCAGCCATATTACTTTCTATAGCAATCTCGCCAGCATCTCAGTTTCTGTGCTTTCCCAATCACCATGCTGCAGCTACTCTGACTCTTCCATCTCCAATGATCTGTTCCGGTTAATATGAAGGTTCTATTTATTACCTAGTGTCAGAACCTTTTACTTTTCTTGTACATCTCCTCCCATATCCAGAGATGAGGTAGATATAAATGGACAGACAGAATGTTTTCAATTAGAATAGATCAAATCTGGTACTGAGGGTTAACTTTTTTTAAAAAATTTGTACATAAGGTCTTGCTCAAAATCATGGCAACCCTCCCACTTCAGCCTCTCAAGAGCTGGGATTATAGGTGGGCACCACCACGTCTAGCTAGGATCTATTTCTTAGTGTTAGTTAACATTTTCTCTATGTATATTAGGATAGGTATGGCAAAGACCTAGTTTGGTGTCAGTGTAGCCTCTCATACATATTAAGTTGTCTGTGGACGTCCAAGTGCATTCGTCTCCCAAATGAACTTTGTTCAGTAACTATGACAATGAAGGCTGGGTACGGCGTATAGGCCTGTAACCCTAGCATAACCCTAGCATTCTGGGACGCTGAGCCAAGAGGATCACGTTTGAGGCCTGCCTGGTCAACTCAGTGACTTAGCCAGACCCTGCTACAAAATAAAAAATAAAAGATGGGTGCAGTAGAATGTGCCTATAATTCTAGCACTCATGAGGCTGAGGCAGCAGGATCCCCATGAGTTTGAGAGCAGAATGGGCTATATAGTAAAAGCCTATCTCAACAAAGCAAAACAAAACACCAGGAATGTAGCTCAGTGGTACAGCATTTGCCTACTATGCATGAGGCATCGAGTTCCATCTCTAGCAACCCAAATACCTAGAAACTGCCTGCGGCTTAACATGGCTTTGCTGTTTCTTATATGAACATTTTATTTTGGACAAGATGAAAATTTGGAGAGAAACGGAATTTCTTTTGTAAAACACCTTTTTATATCATCTTATTAGCTAGAGAAGCCAAGATAAAGGGAAAAATGATAAAATGCAAATCACAGACTTTTGAGGAAAGAAAGGGGATGTTTGGAACCTGTTGAAACTGGAAATTGAACACACCTGCAGGGCTGCGGCAGGGCAAATTCCAGGGCAAATTTGAGAACAAAGAAATGCCTCGAAGGGCAAGATAAGGTCACATCTGAGGACACCAGGCTCCAATTCCAATTAACTGAATTAAAGACTGTAGCTTTAGGCATTGTATTCCTATAGTAAAATGCAACATGGAGGTCTTCTAATAACATAGTTCTCCTAAATTAACATAAGATAGTTCTCCTAAATAAAATATAATTTGTTACTTGGCAAAGGTCTGTTCAGTTTCCTGTGGTTTTCACTACTCTAACCCCTTCCTTGAATACTAAATAAAAATGGCACCCCCAGAGACATTCCTTGTCTTAGTCACCAGAGTCTTGAACTCTGCAGAGAAAGGTTTTGATCCTCCTGGAGCCCTAAAATCATACCACTTACCTCATTTATTCAAGCCTTGGCCATACACTCATTTGGGAGATCTGGGATCTAGGACAGGTCCCCAATAAGCAGAGGGCCCAGGTCACTGGGATCCTACCATAACCACAAAGCCCTGAGAACCAGCAAACAACTGACCTTTCTCATGTTGAAGCCAACTGTTCTCTAAATAATAATGAATGCAACTTTCAAACTCCTTTAGGTTGTAGTTAGAAACCAGGATGGGAAGAAAGGGATCCAGGGCATCAAATCCTTCCTGGAGAAGAAACAGGATGAGGATGCAGTATTAGTCATGTGATTGATCAGCAGAGGGAGAAATTCTCATGCGTGGTTCCTTTATCCTCCTTGACCTCTCTCTCTGGCAGGCTACTGGCACTGTACACAGCCAAGTATCACACTTGAAAGAGAAAAGGGAGAGCCACTTGTCTGATGTAGTTTTTTTTGGTCAGTTCTGACTTTTGGAACCAGATTATATTTCACATACTTAAAATCAGAAAATAAAATCAAGAAAAATGGGGGGTCCTTGGCAAATGGGAGCCAGTAAACTACACATCTTTTGGAAAGATTGGCTATGTTATTTAGTATGAGCTCCCCATATGCAAAGATAAGGACAACCATTTGGAAGAGAATGTTAGACAATATGACAGATAGTGAAGATCTCGGGTTGTCTAGCTTTGAAATTTATGCTTTCTTATGTCCCGTTCTGTTCTGTTTTGTTGTGTTTAATTTTACCCCCCTTAAAATGAAATTAAAAAAAAATATATATATATATAGAGAGAGAGAGAGAGAGGAAAAGAAAGTGCTCTAAAGCATATAACTGCATGTATGTTTAAGTGTGTAAGATAGATGACTACATTACTGTTTTTGTTAGATAGTTGAGCACAACTGTTAACAATCTCACTGTTTGAATGTCTACTTTGTGTGCTTTAATTTTGTAACTTGAACAACTATTTCCAAGGATGACAGTATGTAACTTATCAAGTGGCGGTAGTGTTTTCATTTTTGTTTTGTTGTTGTTTTTTTATTTTTTGCCTTTGGAATTCTGTATTGTTGCTACCCTTTTTCTGTTTTGTTTGGTTGTTTTCTTTGTTTTTTTCTCTTTAAATAAAATTTAAAAAGAAAAAGAAAAATGGGGGGAAAGACCCTAAATAGAACATAAACAAAAATAATACATCAATCAAACTCTTGAAATAACATTTAAGGGGAGGAGGAATTAAGCCAAATAACTTCTGAACACCATGTCTGGACTACTGATCTTTTGGCTTAAGACAAAAACTAAATACTGAATTCTTAATTTTCAGAGTTCAAAGTTGGCAAATCTGCAACTATTTTAAACTATATCCTGGGGCTGGGGATTTAGCTCAGCGGCATAAGCGCCTGCCTTGCAAGTGCACAGCTGTGAGTTCGATCCTCGATACCAAGAAAACCCCAAAAAACCAATAAAACAAAACAAAAAACCACATCCCAGGATCGAGGTCCTAGAATATAGTTACTAATGAGAATAGATTTTTGAGTCTTAGAAATATGGGAGGGGAAAAGGTATAATTCAGGTGGTGATGCTAGTATGGAAATGGCATGCATCAGTATGAACTCAAAGTTTGTAATTAATAATATCCTTTATGTTAACTAATAATTAATGTCTAAGTCATATACTTGCCTCACCTGCCATTACTATTCTCTTGCTCAGTGGCTACTCTGCAAGACACATGAGGTCGGGAGAGGCTGGCAGGGCCTGGTATTTGTGTTCTCTAGTTTCAAGGTTGATTATTTTCCAGCCAGGTGTTATTTTTAGGGAACCACATTAATTACACTGAGGAGACGCAAATGGACACCACCTCACTGAGTGTCAAAATGAACGTAAGTAAAGCAAGTGATAGATTTCATGTTTTCCCTCGTGATGTGCTGAGAAGACACATTTAGGAGGAAACATCAGACAAGCTCAGAAAAAAAGCTACAAAATAACTGACATAGTACTTTTCAAAAACATAAAACATAAGATAATAAAAGACAAAATGTGGAGGAATTACCAGATTAAACATAAGACCCGACACCTAAACTGACAAATTATTGAGGATTTTTTTTTTCTATACTGGAATATTGGGTTAACTGGCAAAATCAAAATAAATCTTACACATTCAAATATTATACTGATGACAATTCTCTGACTGTGCTCTGGATATACAGTTAGAATCTTTCCTTTTTTTTTTTTAATTTTAGAGAAAGAGACACTAGGGCCAGGTGTGGTGGCACACGCCTGTAATCAGCACTCAGGAGACTGACACTCCTGCGAGCTGAAAGCCAACCTCAACTACACAATGAGATCCTGTCTAAAAAAACGAAAAGTAGAAAGAGAACTGGAAAAAAGCAAATATGATAAAGTACACCTTTGGAATCTGGGTGAAGGCAATAGAAGAACATGATTTTTCTTTAAACCTGAAATTATATCAAAACAAATAGATTCATAAAGTGGTATTTCTTTAGACAGAATGATTATCTAAGGGGAAACAAATTTCTCATGACTTGACCTTGCCCAGTAGCTCATGGGGCAGATAGGCCTTCGCACGCTTAAAGAGAGACCCTGTTTGGCTCAAAGTTAACACAGTGGCACCTCCATGCTGAAAGAAAAGAAATAAGGCATGATTAGAAAAAGCTCAAGTAGACAGTATCAATTTAGCATATGTATTTTTGGAATTAACTCTTTTCCAAAGATAATATAAAGATACTGTTAACAACTGCAAATAAAATAAAGCCAGGCCAGCTACCCATGATGGTCCGTGTCTACAATTCCAGCGCTGTGGGAGGCTGAGGCAGGAGGAATGCAAACTCAAATTGGCTTAGCAAGACACTGTCTCAGAAAGGGCCAGGGAGTTGGGGACATAGCTCAGTGCAAAGGCTCTGATTCAACCCTCAGTACCTGCCATGAACACACAAACACGTCTATAATGGAATAAAACAGTTTTGAGTAAGCTTATTCCAGTCAAATTGAAAGATTATAAATCAAATACATAAATTTTAATCCAGACCTTACTCCTAATTTGATAGTTATAGGAATTAAGTAAATATTCTAGCCTTTAAAAAAATGTTCTAGCCTTAAGAATCAAGTGACTGCAAAGTGAAATACAGTTAAAATGAAAACACAAGTACTCCTGAAACATGCTAAGCGTCGTGCTCTTACCCAGTCGTTCCTCACCATCTTCCTCAGGTTGTGAATAAGTGCTAGCTCCTCTGGTGCAATCTTCAAGTTGTCAACATGAGAAAGGAGAGAGCATTACTTGTGTTCCAGGAAGCACCCATGAGACAACTAAACTACCAACAGCAGCGGCCCTCAGACCCTATACCGTTGTGGTACTCAGTGGACATCTCTGGGATCAGCTACAGCCGCTGGCCTGAGGCACCTAGACCCCAACCCACTGCCTTCCTCAATGCTTTTGGTCTTCTCCATGAAGACCGAATTGCCTCACTTTGAAAAACTAACAGAGAGCAAGTTAGGCAAGAAAACAGCTATTGCATACCTCTCCAAGACACTGGCACTTAAGTTTCCAATGCATGGTGGAACCCTTGGCATCACTGTCTCACCAGATGTTGTTTTCACTGTACGTATTAACTCTATCACTCCAGGCCAAGAAAGTACTGTGCATGGTCCACACAGCTAAGTCTTGGCCTTTGTACACGATACAGCCAGAAATCAGGGAAACCAGTAGACAGAAAGCCAGTCCTCATACCGGGCTTTTATCTTCTCTTTTCAGTGTAGTCCTCCCCCAGAGCGCATTGATGCCATCCACAGCCACCAGGAGGTGAAACAACCCTGAGGAGCTTTGCCTCTTGAGCTCCTTCAGGACAATCCCGACTGCGTCTGTGGCATTTTTTACCCGGGTGATGCCCTGTGGGGAAGACAGACGCGTAGAGCACTTCTGGAGGCCTCCTCAGGATCTGATACCTGCACAGTTGGTGCCTTTTCCCATACCTGTTCCACCACTTCTCCCAGAGGACTGCCTTTCTCAGTGGTTTCTCTCTTATTCCAGACATACTTCTCTTGAACTTTTATCTAAAAACAAGCAAGCAAAATAAAAACTATAATTAGCCAAACCTATCCCTAGTTAAGACAGGAGGCTAAAGTTAATAGGACTCAGTTTAAAAGTTTCATAGATCCTGTAAGAGATCTGATATAAGCTAGACACGGTGACACATGCCTATAATCCAAGCACTCTGGTAGGGTGAGGTGGGAGGATCATAAATTCAAACTTGGGCTGGGAAATTTAAAGAGACCCTGACTCAAAAAAGAGAAACACAAAAGGGCTGGGGGTGTAGCTCAGTGAGAAAGCCCTGGGTTCAATCTTCTATACTGAAAAAAAGGGGAGGAAACAAGACAAAACTAAAAAGAGAGAGACATACAGCATGAGCCCAACATACACGTTTTCAGCCCATCTCTGCTGCAAACTTTCAAAGAAAAAAAATACACGTGGGACTCTGACTATAAAAATCCAGAATGACATACTAGCAGTTGCATTTTATTTTAATTATTTTTTAGTGCAAGGGGCTGAACCCAGGACCTTATACATGCCAGATAAGTGCTGTACCTCTGAGGTATTCCTCAGCACTTATTTTTGACACAGGTTCTTGCTAAGTGACCCTGACTGGTTTTGCATTTGGTTTCTCCCTAAGCCTCCCAAGTGCTGGATGACATGCATGCACTACTATTTCCATTTTTTCCACTGCACTTTTAATAAGCTCCTAGTCCAGTGGTGGAGAACCTATGGCATGTGTGCTGCAGAAAGCTCTAGAAGCTTTACAACTAAGTTGTAAAGACTAAGAGCTAAGTGTCCTACAGGTCACATCCAAGAAGCCACAGTAAAAAAGCTTTACCAATACATTTCTGGTTCCCAAAAAGGTCTGAGGAAAATTATATAGCTGGAAATGTGCTGTGGTGCACTTGAGGCTGTACCCTGGAAAAGTCAGTGAATCAATCTGAATTTTGTTATCTATTAAATGGGAAGTTTACTACTGCCTTTTTATTTTACATAGATGAACGAGTTTCGAGTTGTGAGTCCATTGTAAGTAAAATGTACAAAAAATATACAAGTGTTGTTGTATATATCCCACACAGCAGTTCTGTGTAGTCTCCAAATTACTTGAAGCACAAAGAAGGTGAATAAAGAAGCCTAGCATTGGACTTCCAGGAGTCTGGTCACCTGGCTCAGGAAGTGTTCATTTGTAATTTTGAAATTCTTCAACCAGGTTGAAGCCTCTAAAGGTTGATCGAAGCGTTGTTTGTTGTAGGTAGACTGCAGAAGTTCCCGACAATTTTTCACCCAAAGATGAGCTAAACAAAATACAAAAAATAAAACAAAAAAACCAAAAAACAACAAACTGGGCACAAACTGACTATACCTATTTAAAATAACTCTATTCACCTTTAAGTTACAAGGACTATTATATAAATATATATAAAATTTATACCATGTATTCTTGGCAATACCACTGAACGATATTCCTAGTCCTCCACATATATTTATTCCAGCCTCCTGGCTTTAGGGGCTTTTTCGTCTGGTCCATCTTATACCATACATTATTATTATGACTCAATGCCTAAAAGCCGGATGTGTGAGCAAGGCCTGTAAACCCAGCCCTCACCTTAGAAGGCTGAGGCAGGAGGACTGCCTCCTGTTTAAGGCCAGTCTGAACTACATAATGAGCCCCTGTGTCAAAATTCAATGCCTAAGACACCAAGTAGATTAAATATTACTTCTTCCTACTGACATTTTAAAAGCTGAATCAGAAACTGTAGAGGCACACAACAGTGAATAAAAAAAGGGATGTATGCCAAGTGTAAGGGTTTCAGTTTATACTATTCAAACTGACTCCTTAAAATGCTGATAAAAAGTTCTATGGGTACTCAAAATCGTAACGATAGGAACATAAAAAACAAAGTGATTCATGGTTATACTCTCAGGTACCTGGGAGGCTGAGGAAGGAGGGCTGCTTGGGCCCAAGGGTTAAAGACCAGTAGGGGCAACAAAAACAACAAAAATAGAGAAAGACCTGTCTTTCTCTATTTTTTGGAGGGGCAGTTTTGAGAAAGGGTCTTGAAGATGAATTCATGGTGATCTTCCCACCTCAGCTTCCTGAGTGCTGGGATTATAGGTATGCACCACCATGCCCAGCTCGGATCAATTTCTTAAACAAAACAAAGCGAAAACAGAATACTGTGGTGACCTCTAAGGTGGGACTTTGTGTTCTTGGGCATTAAGTATCAAAGTAAAAACCTAGTATTGGGCCGAAGATTTAGCTCAGTGGCTCAAGCGCTTGCCTGGTAAGAACAAGATAGTAAGTTCGATCCCTGGTACCAAAAAGAAAAACAAAAAAACCCCCTAGTATCAAAAGGCTTCAGGAAATTTTTAGCTAAATTTCCTGTTGTCATGTGCACTTCACCTTGCAAGCTGCTTGGCACTAACATTATACAGGAGTCTTGGTGAACCAGCTCAGAATACTTGGAGCAAAAGCTCTCTGTTTAGATGAGCCTGGTCAGAAAATAAGTCACAGTGCTGCCTTGGTAACAGGAGGACTAGCCTGACACAGAGAAGAAGGGAAGTTCTTACCATCTGGAATATGCAAGATTAGCCAACCTTGTTTTGCACAGAAATGAATAACATGGCAAAGACTGAGGGTTTTTCCTGTTCCCCTTTCTCCATCTAATATATTTGCTGTTAAAGAAAACACCACTAGACAGAAGTCTTCTACCAGTATACATTTGCATTTCTTTTATGCTGTCATGAGAGGAGAAAAACTGGCTAAAAGTGTCCCAGGCAGGCAAGAAAGGATACAGAGAACATACCGTACAGCTGGGTGAGCAAAATTGGTGTTTTTTAGGTAATGCAGAAGCTCTAGGGCTGGTTTCCTTACCATCAGACAAGCTTCACCGAATGTCTTCACCTAAGAAAATGGAGAGGCAGGAGGTGGGATGGGGACGTCCAACCACTGTTGGCATTCATGCTGAGCCAAGAGCACAGCACTGCATGTTTTTAATTTACTCAGTTGCAAAAGGCTAACTTGCTATTTAATTTGAAAACCAACCCATGTAATTTAGCTAAAATACATTATTCTGGACATAACCCAATAGTCAGTTTTTGATTATTCTTATTAATGAAACATATTCTATCAGTTAACTAGAATCTATAAATAATTCAGACAAAACTATATAAATATACCATGTAGAATCAAGATAAGTCTTAAAAAGATATAAAAATTTTAACATGGCATTTGGTACATGGTAAGGACTCAATAAACATTATTTTAAGTTTATGTTTAGGTGATGTATTACTACAACCATCTATCCTTGTCTCTAGAATTACGTACATGGCAGCTCAGGTGGTACAAGTAGCTGCCACACACTCACAAGGCCCCATCTCACACCACCCACAAAGAATGATACATCGGAGTTTATGTGTTTATTCCTTTTGCCACCAGAATACTCTGCTGGCAAAGAAGAAGCAATGATTATATATACATAAAAGTGATTAGAAGATTAGTTATTTAATTCTACTACTAATAAATATGTAACAAATGCTATTTGTAAGCATTATTAGGTGAAGTTAGAAAACAGTTTTTTTGGTGTTAGTGACGAACACCTGCGGCTGCCCTCCTGCTTGTTAAACGTGTTCTCTATCACTGAGCTGGAGCCGCTACCACAGTGCTGGTATTTGAAAGAAATTTCCTTGTTAAGAGTAATTGGATTGGTGTTGGAACTGACATCTAAGTCACTGTGTCTGGCTAAAAAGGAATCATTTGTACCCAGCAAATGGCCGGGTATGGGGCACATCCCTGTAGTCCCAGTTACTTAGGAGGCTGTGCTAAAATGATCACTTAAGTCTAGGAGTTTGAGACCAGCCTGGGCAACAGAGTGAGAGTCAAGCAAACCTTCCAACTTCCAGGTCAGAGGAAAAGAAAAAAAAGAAAAAAAGAAAGAAAACAAAACAAAAAAAAGGAGCTAGTGAGAACCATTATGCCAATACCAGAAACTGTTCTTGCAGTTAGTCACAAATTTTTCGAGTTCTAGGGATTTCACCCAAGGCCTTGTGCATGCCAGGAAAGCACTCTATCAGGAAAGCTGCCAAGAGGAACAAAGACTTAATCAAGGCTGTGTAGTACAGGCTGAGATTAAACTTACTGTGTAACTCAGGCTGACCTTGAACTCGAGGTGATCGTCCTGCCTCAGCCTGCAGAGTGTTGGGATTACAGGTGGGCACCACCCCACCCGGCCTTCATTTTTCTTTAGACCAAGAATATTAGGATTTTTGTGTATGTGCGCATGTACAGCAGATTAACTATTGTTTATTTTGCTATGGCAAATATTAACTCATTCAAAATAATTATTTGAATGCCAAAATTTCTAGAGACTGATTGGGTAACACAAGGTAAAAGATATGCCTATATTGTTTATATATGAGTATCTACCAGGCTCCAAAAAGGGTTTAAGTAGATAGAAGATAACATCAGCTCAAAAAATAAAGCAACTGTACTATTCACAAAAGATAACAGCTGAATTTCTGTTTTTAAGATTCAAATTTTAATTGTAGAAGTGGCAGTCATCCGCCTATGTTCTGGTCTCCCACAGTTCCCCCCACATGAAGCACCTGCATTACGAAGCGAGGAGGCAGACCATGTGGAAACACAGTCTTCAGATCCTGCAGGGGGACGCTGTAGTGCTGCCCCTCATGCTGCTCCCCATGCCGCACCTAGAACACAATGCAAACAAGTAAAAACGGACACAAAGTGGTTAGGACTTTGAGAGGGAATGGGGTTTGCTAGACACACTCAATTTATCTTAGCAAAAAATGTTGGTTGCTGGCTTCAGCTTTTCCGTATACACTGTACTATAAAGGTGGTAACCTGAACAACAAAGCCAGAGTAGAGTAAACCCTAGATGTGGGAGTGACAGACAGTCCTTGCTATTTGGATTCTTCTGTGCTGTGGAAAGATGCTCTGGTCATGTGACAAGATAATCTGCATGCTGCTGTTTCCATAGAAACCCCAAAGGAATTGGCAGATAAAAGACTACAATTACAGAGGACGTTGAAAAACATTAGTAATTTCATTCATTTATTCTATTTCATTTTGTGCTTGTGAAAATAGGTAAATGATAGAGACATTTAAAACACATGCTAACATGATTGTGGGGGTGTGTGTGTCATTTTTTCCATTTCCACATAGCTATTTTTAATTTTTATTTAGTTTTTTTTTTTGTACTGGGAATTGAACTCAGGACCTCACATTTGCCAGGCAGATATGGTGCCACAGAGCTGTATCTCTAGCCCTTGTTTAGTCTTTTTTTTTTGGCACGACATGCTCTCATTGTGGAATTCAGGCTGCCCTTGAATTCACTATGTAGCTCGGCCTGGCCACAACGGCACAGCAACCCTTCTGCCTCAGCCTCTCAAGTGCTGGGGTTACAGACCTGGGCTACCATGTCCCTCCCACATAGCCACATTTAAGATGGGTAGACTCGGGCCAGGGATTTAGCTCAGTGGCTTAAGCACCTGCCTGGTAAGCGTGAGGTCGTGAGTTCGATCCCCGGTACCAAAAAAAAAAAAAAAAAAAAAAAAAGATGGGTAGACTCAGAGGGGAGGGGCAGGCACAAAAAGTGCTGGTGGGCTCTTCACATTACAGCACAGAACACACAACTGCATTTTATTCATGAGAAGGAGCAGCAATGATGGGTAAGAAAGGAAAACAATATCCAGTCTTATAAGATCTCAATTACAAAATGAAGCACTGGATGCTACTAGAATCTTGGCGTCTGCCGTCAAACCTCACTTTAGATGCTGCTCTTCTGACAACAAATCAAGTTAGCATCTTGGCACTTTACAGGCACTAGGAAATGCATTTACCAAGGTGGAAAATAATGCCAGTTTGGTTCTTAGGAAAAGTGGGGCCTGATCTGCCCTGTTGTGTGATTCTGGGCTAAGTATGTACTTTGATTTCTTTCGGTTTTCCATACCAGGGCTTGGTAAGCTAAGACTGGTCACTTCCTTTTATACTGTGAAGTACAGAGCATCAAACCCAGGGCCTTTCACATGTTAGGCAAGTGCGCTACCTCTGAGCTACAACCTCAAGTCCTACTTACTTGTTTTATAAATAAGGATTTACTGGAACACGGCCATACATAATTGCTAATGGTAGAGGTGAGTAGCTCTGACAGAGATTGTTGTAACTCATAAACCTAAAATATTTACTTTCTAGTCCTTTAAGGCAAAGTCTGCCACCCAACATACAATAAGGTTAATACAAGTGTTAAATATACCTTGCAAGGAATTTTTTTTTTTTAAACAGGGTCTCACTATGTAGTTTAGGCTGGCCTTGAACTCGCCATGTAGCTCAGCTGGCTTCAAACTCTAAGTGATCTTCCTGCCTCAACCTCTTGAGTGCTCGGATTACAGGTGTGCACCTCACATCTGACTCCTTGCCAGGATTTAAATTAGTAAATTTTTGCTATGTTCCTACTCTACACTAAGAAAGACCCTTGGGCCTTAGTGAGTCCACTTGTAGGGATCAAGATCAGAAGCACAGCCGGGGATATAGCTCAGCAGCATAAGTACCTGCCTGGCAGGCGAAACGCTGTGAGTTCAATCCCCAGTACCTAAATAAATAAATAAATAAATAAATAAAGTCAGAAGCACAGTGCACTGAGCTGAGTGCTTTCCATTATGGGTGTGTTGGCCAGGGTTTCAGAGTACCACCTCAGGTGCATTGTCTATTTGCTTACACATAAACCTGCTTAGCTTCTTAAACTGTACTTTCGTTGATGCAAAAAAAGAAGATACAACACAAATTATAACCCCTGAGAAACCTCATACATACATTAGCAACTCACCGGGTCAGTTTCATTGGTACGGGAAATAGTTCTGGGCCTCTCAACTGGAACCTGGTTATCTGGGTGAACAACAATGCTTTGGGGTGCTTGGAATCCCGTGCACAAAAAACATCGAGGGTCCAACTAGAAGAGAAACCAGTACAGTGTTGTAGAATTATCAGACTTTTTATGTTTGCTGTAACATTAAGGATGCAAGCCGTATCTACAACATGGAAAAATGTCACTAATGTGTTGTTTTGTTTTTTGGTCTTTTTGAGACAGGGACACACTATGCAGTTGAGGCCGGCCTTGAGCTCACTTTGTAGCTCAGGCTGGTCTTGAACTCCCAACATTCCTTCTGTCTCAGCCTTTCAAGTGCTGAGATTACATGCATGTGCCACCTCACACCTGGCTCAAAAATATGTTTTAATTCTATGGAAAAAGTATCCTTGTCATTATTTATAATTCACTAAATCCATTCATCTCAGTCATCTCATCCAGCTTGTGTACTGACTTATCAGGACTGTCTCACATGGAAATACACAATTCTGTTAAGACTGTTCAGGAACACAGTACAGCCATTACAACCTAAAGATGGAAACCGCTTTTTCTTTTTGAATTGGTGTTTCACTATATTGCCCAGGTTAGCTTCAAACTCCTGGATTCAAGCAATCTTTCCACCTCAGCCTCGTAAGCACCACCACCAACCACCACATTTTGTTTGTGGAGACCGAACTCAGGGCCTTTGCACTGAGCTACAGTCCTGTTATTTTGAGGCAGGTCTTTTACTAACTTGATGAGCTGCCCAGGCTGGCTCAGAACCTTCTATCCTCCTGCCTAAGCCTCTCAAAGCACTGGGATCACAGGTGTGTACCACACCTCCCTAGGGTATTTCTATAAATGCATTTGCTCACTGTGATGCAAGGCTGTGAATACAACGAAATTCTCAGCAATCCAGCAATCATAGGGTTAGCGCAGTGTTCTTCACTATTTGACAGATACGACTGCATTCCTTCTAACCATCTTCTTGCTAGCCACATCCTGGAATAGGGACTCTTTCATGAGATGTGATGAAGGAGTATACAAAGCATCCAGCTAAGTGGAAAAAACTGTTCTTCAAGTAGCTTGATGAATCAAACACCAAAACTCCCAAACCAGGGGGGTGGGGAAGGATAAAAACTCAGGAGACAAATCTGAGAAAATGAGCAGACAATACCCAAATCTTAAGTTTAAGGACCACGATATTTATGTAGAAGTAAAAAAGATACCAGTTATGAGGAAAAGATTAAGGTATGAATCCAGGAGCAGCACAGGGATGCAGGAGATGGGTGTAACATGAGAACTGCTTGACAGATCAACAGGGAATAACAAAATGCTAGCTGTATTTATACCTGGCCTCACCAGATAAATTTTTTGAGTTTTGCTTGACACAAGATCTTGCTCTGCACCCCAGGCTGGACTTGAACTCATGATCCTCATTTCACCCCACTGAGTGCTGTGATTATAGGTGTGCACCAACAACACCCAGCTCCAAGCAATTTCCAGAGTGCAGAAAATGGACATTATTTTTATACTGCCTCTCCTAACACTTATACCCAACTCAAATGTCATGTTTCCCCATAGAGACTTGCCTCACAATTCTAGTCAAAAGCACTTATTTTTCTTGCCAACGGCGCTTTCTTTTCATCGCATAGCAGTTGTATTCTTCCTGGAACTGCACTCATGGTCACTGTTAAATGAGCAGCCTTTTAATGCTGGGAAGTATAATATTTTGTATGTATTATATTTGACTGCAGAACCCTTGAAGATAGGCAGAATATTATTGTCCCTGTTTCTCACAGGGAAAAACAAGGTCCAAGGAAGTTAAAAATTTTCGACTAAAGGTCCCAGTTGGAACTAAAATTCATATCCAACTTTGACTCTGAAATCTCTATTTTAAAAATTAAATCATTTTATCTTATATGTCTGTTCTTATATATGTCCATTCTAGGTTGACACTTAGAAGGAAAGGAATGAGGCATTATTCATCTTTGTATCTCCTTCTCCAAGTATCTAACATGACACGGTTTTCTCCCTTAGTACTCAGGACTGAAGCCAGAGCCTTCACATTGAGTTACATCCCCTGCACCTTGACTGCCTTTATATTTTAAGATAGGGCCTTGCTAAATTGCCAAACTACCCAGCCTGGCCTTGAACTTTTGATCTCCTTGCCTCAGCCTCAAGTACTGGGATTACAGGTGTGGACACTGTGTCCAAGTCATACTACAAATAGTAAGTATGGGTATCTGAGAATAATCTTTCCTTAGGTGCGTATGGGTGGCATAACTCTGTAATCCTAGCTACTCAGAAGGTTAGGCAGGAGGACTGAAAGTTTAAGCCTGTCTGAAAATAACTAAAAAGGAAGAGGGTACAGACTAGGAATGTAGGTTAGTGGTAAAGTGCTTGTCTCTCCTCCAAAAAAGAATCTTTTCTTGAAGACTTTTTTTATTTTTATTTTTTCGAGACAGGGTCTCATTATGTATTTCAGGCTGGTCTTGAACTCACTATGTGTTCCAGACTACACTCAAATTCACAGCAATCCTTGTGCCTCAGCCTCCCAAGTGCTGGGATTAGAGGCATGTGCCACCACACCTGGTTGAAGACTTGTAATGAAGGAGTATATAGAGCATCTAGCTAAAGGAAAAGAAACTACTTCATAGGCTAGTTACTAAACTACACATGGAAACCTCTGAATCCTAACTTGTAGATTTCAATATACAGTAACACTGCAAAGTAACAGGGTCCTCCAGCATTGTAAATTAAGGATACAACAGAGAAAACAATGTTTACCAAACATTACATATCTCCACCTCCCATGGTAGGTAGGAATCATGTCATTACTTCTGGCTAAACAGCTTGGAGTAGAAATTACTATCATTTTGAGTCAAAATCATTTGAGAGTAGATACAAATTCTTTCCTCTTCTCCAAAGTTACACAATGCATCTGTAGTCCCTGCTAAGGGGAAGCTGAGGCAAGAGGATTCCAGCCAGTTTGGGCAAAACAGTGAGACGCTGTCTCAAAAAAGGCCAGGCGTTTAGCTCAGCAGCATAAGCATCTGCCTGGCAAGCAAAAGGTCCTGAATTCAATCCCTGGTATAAAAAAAACCAAAACAAACAAACAAACAAACAAAAAAACCCATACATATTAGGACAGTATCCCAAGAATCTGTGTTCTTAATCTTGTCTGCAAGATTATTATTTTGCAAATTATAGGGAGAGCAAAAGTGATATATACAACACAAAGGGCCTGTTACCTCAGCAAAGCAACCTGAATATACCTTTATACTAATCCTATTCAGTTTTATCTATTGGACAGAAAGCATGTCTCTTTATGAAGTAGAAAACTGAAAATATTTAAGGACCACATGGTGGTGCTATTTTACAGTAATCTGATGACTTTTTTAGCTACCGTTTGTGCAGGAAATTAAAAGCTAGCAAAATGGATTCCTTCTTGGAGTGTTACAAATGGCATCACCAGCAAGTCTCCTTTCTAGGAAAAAATCACCATATGTACAAGTGCTTCTGTGTAGTTCCAGAATGAACATCATGCAGTTCCTGAACAAACAGCATTCATGGGCCAATCCAGAAAGTCTTGCCCAAGCAAACTAAAAACATGCACAAAATCTTTCTCACCAACTTGTCTTTATCAGGCCTCAGGTGTTTCTTGTCTGGTATTAGGGACGATATCTTCACCTTTTAACATTATCAGCTACGGCTAGAATCCTCTTCTCTTTATCTTTGCTTTTATTTCATTTTAAAATACTGGATTATTTTGTGTTTATAGGCTTTTCATAAATCACAGGGTAGGGAGAGGGGCAAGAAAAGATTAAAAACAAAACAACTTATAGGAGAAAAGGCTCCTTTCCTAGGAGCTCCAATTTGTAATTGCATGATCTGATGAGAGTGGTTGGGCCCTTCTGACTCAGGCTTCCCTCTCAGGCTTTAGTTCTGGGCAGGTCTGCTCTGCAGGCAGCTGCTGCAGGTAAGGACCCTCTTGAGGGCTGCAACAGCACCACAGAGCAGCAGTCTTTACTCATGATCCCACCAGTTTTGAGCAGGAAGAGCCCAAACTGCAGTGATCCAGTGTTAGGCCACAGGCTTAAGAGTCAGGCAGACCTGGCATCTAGCCTCTTCCTGGAGGAAAGTTACCTAGTATCCTAATCCTGTTCTTACTTCTTCAAAACCAATTTATTATCTACTTCAGGGACTGATTATGAAGTCAAAAAGACAGCACTCAGTGTACTGTCCTGCACAAAATGAAATAATAAGTATAATGAAATAATAAGTATAATAATATTATATTTATTAATATTATTAAATATAAATATTAATAAATATATATTATTACATGTAAATAATAATTATAGCCGGGGACTCAGTGGCATCAGTGCCTGCCTGGCAAGTGCTAGCTAGGTCATGAGTTCAATCCCAGTACTAAATAAATAAATACATAAATAAAATAATTATAATAGTGAAATAAGTCATCTTAAAAGTATGAGTCCCTGCCAGGTGTGAAGATGCATACCTGTAATTCTAGCACTCTGGGAGACTGAGGCAGGAGGATCATAAGTTCAAGCCTAGCCTAGAGAATTTAGCAAGACTGTCTGAAAATTAAAAAAAATAAAAATAAGAAACCAACGAAGTATGTAGCTCAGTGTGAATGGCCTGGGTTCAATTCCCTATACTTCATTCTTTTTTTATCAGTACCAGAGCTCAAACTCATGACAGTGCACTTGCAAGGCAGGCGGTTATGCCGCAGAGCTAAATCCCCAGCCCCCTCAATTCCCTATACTAAGGAAAGGAAAGGAAAGGAAAGGAAAGGAAAGGAAAGGAAAGGAAAGAAAAAAGAAAGAATTTTGAGTACCTGCCACAGAGAAGGTACTGAAAAACTACTTGGTAAAGAAATGAAAAGGTCAGGCATGGTGGTACATGCCTGTCACCTCAGCACCAGGGTGGTTGAGGCAAGAGGGTCACCAGGAGTTTGAGGCCAACCTGGGCTACAAAGTGAGGCCCTATCTCAAAACAAAATGAAACAAAACAAAACAAAAAATTGGTAACTTGTTTTTCTTTTAAATATTTCATTAATGGGCCAGGGATATACAGCTTAGCGGCACAAGTGCCTGCCTGGCAAGTACAAGGTTCTGAGTTTGATTCCTGGTACCAGAAACACATACATATAGACATACTTAATTAAAGGGATGATAATAGACAATTTTAAAAATAAAGATAACTACAATCAAACTTACCCATGTTTCTGAAAAAATATTAATTGTCCTATCACACTGTAAATACTCATACACAAATCTTTTAATGAGATTTCTTACTTGATAATTTTTATTGCATGGGGAATAAAATATATAGTGAATGGAGCTGTGACTGGTTTTTGTTTGTTATGTTTTTGGTGGTACTGTGGATTGAACCTAAGGCTTTTGCAATGAAGTATACTTCTTATGCTTTTTATTTTTTATTTTGAGGCTGTTCTTGAATTTGCAATCTTCCTGCCTCAGCCTCCTGAGCTGCTGAGATTAAAGGCATGTGTTACTGTGCCTAACTGTTCTTTTGAGTACATATTTGAAATCAAAGCACTAGTCTGGTGGTGTTCTTCAGAGTATTTGACTATGTATATAATAATACCATGTAATGCCAAGACATCTACCTAAAGGCAGTTTGCACAAAGTGTTCACGTCTGGTAGCACTCACCTTGTAGATTCTGGAAATAAACCTTGTTACTCCTTTCAGCATTGTTCTGCACTCTGAATCAAAGTGAAAAAGTAAGTCACAACTGGGAAAAAGTAACACTGACACACAAAACTGACTTTAATATTTATACTATATATAGCATGCCTATGAGGTGATAAAAATGGGTGGAAGACATGAATAGGCATTTCACAGAAAAAGGAGGCAAACGGCTGATAAACCCATGAAGTTTTCAACCTCCAAATGTAGAGAAAGTGAGACTTCTGGCAAATCCTGATTGGAAAGAGTTAAACTGTTACAGCAATTCAGAGAAACAAGGGAACTGATAAGCAGCCAGGGCCCCAATTCACTCCTCTCCTCCTCTGGTTAAGTACAAAGAAGACAAAGTGGGGAGGAGGCTACATTACAGAAACCTCACTTAGTATGAGAACTATATACTCACAACTGGACGCTCACACACCTACATATAAATATTTATGTTTTAGTCTTCTCTCATCATGTTAATGCACTGAATTGTACATGTATTCTTTACTAAATGCTTGTGAGGCCTTGCATGTAAGGCTATAAATTTGAGGTAGCACCTTGACAAAACAAAGAAGGCCAGAGGGGGCTAACCCAACAATTTGTACTTGTAGTAGGGAGGGTCAATGGCTAAATCAAGGGTCTCAGAGCCTAAAATAAAAATAGTCAGTCAATCAAGTTATAACAGCTCTCCAAGGGGCAGAGTCCCTTTCTTGCCAGGTCATAAAAGGGGTTGAGAACAAAGAAGCTCAAACACTGACTCCAGGCTCCCCACCTTACTCTGATAAGGTAGCTGTCTATCTCCTCATTTCTCTCTTCTTTCCAATAAGGTGAGCTTGTTTCTCTACCAAAACGTGTATCTCTAACTTTTTATTAGTATATAGTTTATGAACCCTAGATAAATAAATCTATCCTCACTCCAGATGTGACACTAAAAATTGGGGAAATACAAATTAAAACCATGATGAGATGCCATTAGCAACCACTATCTTGGGCAAAAAAGAAAAGTCAGAGAATAGCAAATGTTAAAGAGCCTGTGGAGCCCTGGGAAAGTCATTACTCCCAACAGGGGTGTAAACATAAATATCCTGGAGAATAAATTTAGCATTACCTTTGCAAAGATGAATATGTACAACTCTATTACCTAGTGATTCTAGTCCTTGGCAACTTATTTTACAAAAATGCACATGTACATTGGGATATACAAGAATGTTCATAGGGGCAGAGTATAAATTATCAAAAAGACTCAAATATCTCTTGATAAAAGAGTAAACTGAGCTAGGGATTTAGCCTAGCAGCAAAGCACCTGGTTGGCAAATGCAAGGTCATCAATTTGATCCCTGGTACAAAAAAGGGGCAAGAGTAGATAATTAGAGACATATATAGTGGAATACTATACAGCAATAAAAATAAACAACATCAACTCCCAAAATGAATACTGAGTGAAAACTATTATATCTAGCATGATAAAATTATATAAACTTCAAAAAAATAAAACTTATTTTAGGGGTACACACAGGGAGTAAAAACAAAGGCATGTGAAGAACAACATTGAGAATAATGGTTACTCTAGGGGAGAAAGAAAAGGTTGGGGCAGGACATGCAGGAAATGGTAATGAACTATTTCTAACGCTGTATAATGCATACATGAATTATTTTTTTTTTCTCAAAACACATCAATCGGGACAACAATGGTACATACACTGCATACTGTCACCCCCCCCAAATCATTCACCCAGAGCACAAGACATCTGCATTCAATTGTCCAAAGAATACCAGCACAAATCTTTCTCTGAGGCAAACTCAGAGACGAATTACTTTTATACCATGTTATAATTATCCTTTTGTATGCTAGAATTTGTTAATTTTAAAAATCTAATCTTTTGGGCGCTAAAAGAAACTTAGAATACAGTATTCCCCCCTTACCCATGGGGGACATGATATATAGACTATTAGAGAATCTCTGAAACCTGAGACAATTCCAGACCATACATATATTTTTCCCAATTTGTAAATACCTACAACAAACTTGATATTACAAATTAGGCACAGTAAGAGATTAACAGCAGCAAAAACAATACAATAGATCAATTATAACAATATACTGTAATAAGTTATGTGAATATGGTCACTGACTCTTAAAATATCTTATTGAAATATCATATTTCTTTTTGCTTTTCCTAGTATTCATTATTGAATGCTGGGCCCTGTGTGTGCTAGGCAAATGCTCTACCCTTGAGGCACAGTTATTTCCCTACCCTTTAAATTTTGAGACAAGCTCTTGCCAATTTGCTCAGGCTGGCCTTGACATGATTCTACTGCCTCGGCCTCCCAAACAGCTGAAAAGCCTATGCCACAGACACCCAGCTACTTTCTCCTTTTTACTTGAGAGGAAGCACTTTACAGCTTCTCTATACAACTGCTATAACCATTTCTTTCTTTCTTTTTTTTTTTCTTGTGTTGGGAATCAAAACCAGAGGCTTCCCAACATAAGACTCTTGTGCTCTGGGATCATTGTAAGTAAAATAAGGGCCGCTCTCATTGCAATATAGTTACAGTGGATCTGATAACCAGATGGGCACTGACTGGTGGGTGGGTGGCACACATAGTAGTATGGCACAGTGGATATGTTGGATGTCGGGATGATTCTGGTCCTAGGCAGCACAGAGTAGGATAGCACAAGATTTCACTGTACTGTTCAGAATGGCATGCAATTTAAAATTTGCAGATTATTTAATTTTTCATTTAAGATTTTTGATCATGGCTGACCTTAGGTAACAAACTTCAGAAAGCAAAACCATGGACAAGTGGAGACTAGTGTACTTAAACACAACTCTCAATATTTAGTAGCTATAGAATAACTACAGTGAGTCTCTAGGGACTCGATTACTTCATTTTGCCTCATCATTTTCACCCTTCTTTTTTTGGTTTTGTGAGATAAGGACTCGTTATGGAGATCAGGGTGGTCTTTAACTCATGTAGCCCAAACTGGGCTCCAATTTGCAGTAATCCTCCTGCCTCAGCCTCTGGAGTGCTGGGATTACAGGTTTGCCCGTTACTCCACTTTCTTAAAACCAAAACTGTTAAAGCAGTAATAGAGCTGCAGCCATTTAATCCAAGTTTCTGTGTGCCAAGCCCTGGGAATGACAGTGAGCAAGCTGATGCAGCCCCCTGACCTGGGGGAGGTTTAACAAGAGAATCATAAACTTTTAATTTTACTTCCTTTAGTTTTCATGTTTACTTTTTGATAAAGATACCAATGTATTCCTTAATTCAGTCTTTCGAGAAATGTGTGACGTGCTTCCACAAGTTTACACCATACGGAATATTCAGTGGTGATCAGGATGGCTGTGATTGCTACTGGGTTGCCCCTCTCATACCTGTGGGATTCCAGGCCTCTTTCTATATCTGAAGTATCAGAGGCATAAAGTAGCAATTCCCAGAATTAGCTTGGTAGACACTCACTAGTCCTATAAAAAACACAAAAGTTCTAAAGTCAAATCATGGAGTTCTTCATTTCTTGGTCATTTCAATACGTATAGTATAATAAAGGTTTTGGGGTGACCTATAATACGATGCATTTTGAACTGTTTCCTAAACTTACCTGGTCTTGGCAGCCCATTATTGCAAAGCAGTATTAATATCATTCTTCCTGATCACCATGCAGGCAGGGGCTGCTACTGTAGAGCAAAGTGGTGGCTTGTGAGTATGTGCATGAGGCCCGTGTGCCTGAGCCCAGTAACGAAGCTCTAGAAAGCCACAGGCTGGTGAAGCCCATCTGTCTTCTTTGTAAACTATGTCCTTTACTTTTCTGCCTTATAAAGCCCTCAGTGCAGACCACCACTCAACGCCCACCACCACCTGGTACCAAAAATATGCAAAAAGGGTTAACTACATTGGCCTGAGACTTTTCTCCTTAGCAAGGCCTTGTGGCAAGGTTGGTACTTCACTAGGCTGGAAACTTGACTTTAGGAGGACTGCATTATTCCTATTCTGGTTAAGAGCGACTATACTGAATATTTGCTTTCCTGCTGAAACTTGAGAATTTTGGTACGTGCTTAATAGAACATGCCTACATGACTGGCCCCCAAAACAAGCTACGCCAAGAGTTTCTGGCAGGCCTCCTGATAAACAACATTTTGCATGTGTTGCCAAAACTTGTTACTAGGTGAACTGTGTCCTATGTGATTACATTAGTAAAGGACTTCTGGACGTTTGTGTGACGTTTCTATCATCCCATGTCCCTTTATCCTTTGTTGATTTTGCTTTGTATTCTTTTACAACAATAAGTCATAGTCATAAGTACAACTGTATGCTGGTTTATGAATCCTCTTTATCAAATTATAGAACCTGCTGCCGGGGATTTAGCTCAGCGGCGTAAGTGCCTACCTTGCAAGCCCATGGTTCGATCCCTGGTACCAAAATAAATAAATAAATAAATAAATAAATAAATAAATAAATAAATATTACAGAACCCAGGAGTGGTTTCAGCAACCACCGACACAACCAATTCAGTACCCAACATCATCTCCATCTGGTGCTCAATACCACCCAACACCTACCACCACCCAACTGCCATCTCTTTTACCAATTTCTTCATCCCAATGCTTACTCCTCCCCCATGTAAACTACCTCAACTCATGTGTCCTTAGCATTATCTCCCTTGATCTGAGATCAGCTCACACTCATGTCCACTGAACCTCTCAGTAGAAGCTGATTTCTACACCTGACCCTTTGTATCCATTCTCAACTCTGAGGAGCAGTGCACTTCAGCAATACCTGATCTGTCCAACCCTTGCTCCCCAGATCTTCCCAGTGCCCTGTAGAACTATGGTACAAGGGGAGAGTCATGGGTTCTGGAGTGGGACTGGGTCTTAGAGAAGGGAAGATTGGATTACACAGTCTAGAGGCCTCTTCTTTGGTTTTGCATTGCTAGGGATCCAATCCAGGGCCTTGTGCATGCTAAGCAAGGCATTCCATCACTATTTATTCTGACTATTCTGGCTATGTTAGATTCTGGCTATTCTGGCTATGTTAGATACTAAAGGCAATGCTGGTCAGGAAAATGCAAACAGTTTTCCATTCTATGGCACTATCACCTTGCATATAAATTACACCAACAACAGATCCACCAGCTTCTAGATTTGAATGTTTCTAACTCATTTTCTCCACTGAAGCCTTGCTTACAATCCTTCAATACTATTTCCTCATCATTTTAAAGTTAAAAGATACACATGTAAAATATAAGACATTATACACACATTCTTATATAAAAATAACAAGATACTTAAAAAGAAGGGAAGGCTGGGGAAGAATCTCAAGTCAGATCCCAAACAGAGAAAGAAAGTCTGATCCCAAAGCACACAACATACAGCAAACCATATTTCCACTATTATTTTAAAATATCTGTAAGTTAAAAAAAAAATCCTAATGACAATCAAAATGAATGCCAAAGAAAGGAGTATTTGCTCATTTTATTTTCTAGGGCATAAATCAAAGCTTTGCAACATGAAGACTAAAACTATCAAAAATTGGGTACTAATCTCTGTACCATTTTTTTCTTCCAGTAGTGGGGACTGAAACTAAGGTTTCATGCATGCTAGGCAAGCACTCTACCTGAAAACTATCCCTAGTCCTTCGAAAATTTTATTTTGAGACAGTGTCTTGCTAAGATGCTCAGGATGAATCTGAACTTGTGACTCGCTTGCCTTAGCCTCCTGAGTAGCTGGAATTATGGGCATGTGCCACTACCCAGCTGGGCAATAATTTTTGCTTTTAGTCTTTACATGTCCTCTGAATATGGTAGTAATTTGTAGAGTGTAAGGTTAAATATTTTGCTTAGAACTATAAAGTAGATAAGGAATAGATTTTGTATTAAAAATGAGTGATGTAAAAACTAAAGCTGAATTATAATTATCTCCAGGCTTCCTAGGACAAAAACAAAAAAATTCCTAGAGATATCACTAAAACACTTTTTTCCACATAGTTTAAATGCCATCATTCCAAGGCTTTCCCCATTATCCACGACAAAACACATCTCCTGCACCCCCAGTCATTCTTTATTTAAAATGGATCAAACAAATATATCTCAGAGACAAAGAATTTACTAAGCTTTAAGCTATTTGAAGCTTTACCAAATGTACTTGGAAAGCATATTAGTTGCTGTTTTATTTAAAACTCAGTAATCCTTTGGATGAAACATTTTAGCTAATGTTAGAATTCAGCCTTCCTCTCCTGTTTTGTGGTAGTGGAGATTAAGCCCAGGGCCTCAGGCGTGCCGGGCAAGCTCACTGCTACCGAGCCACAGCCCCACCCCTTTTTATTCTGAGACAGGTTTTCTAAATTGCCCAGGTGGCCCTCAAACTTGTGGTGCTGTGATCCTCCTAACTCTGCCTCCCAAGTAGGTGGGATTATAGACATGTACCACCATTCTTCATCTCTTATGAAAAACAACAACAAAAAATGTATTCTTGCTTACACACGCTAGATGTAACCTGAGAAAGAAGTCAGGAAAAGCCTGTACCAAATTTAGAAAGGTATCTCAGGCTCTATACTAAAAGTTTAGGGGTCACAACAGTCATTTGCTCCCCTTTTTTCAAATTAAACTATTGATGTTTGATGTATCTGTAGAGTCATGGTTGAAAGCAGTAATACATGTTCTACACACCCTTTATTCAGTTCTCCCAAAGATAATGTCTTACAAACTTCTGTACCAGATCACAACCAGGATATCATAATGATGCAGTCAGGGTACAGGACAGATAGATCATTTCAAGGGTTCTTCATGTTGCCATTTTATAGCCCCCTTTCCTTGTGTCCCTTTCTGTTAATTCCTGACAGCCACTGATCTATACGCTAATTCTCTAATTTTGCCACCTCAAGAATGTTATATAAACGTAACCATACCATATGTATACGACACTGCCTTTCTTTACTCATTTTGAGTTCCACTCATAATTCCAGGAGATTAATCCAGGCTACACACTGCATGTATCAATAGTCTGTACCTTTAAGTGTTGATATTGTGTCATGGTTTGTTTAAAATTTCACCACTGGTGGCCCTGAAGCAAGGCCAGCAGATTGCTGTATTGCTTTAGCTGCTGGTTTCAAACAGGAGCCTAAAGAGAATTCTTTCTGTGGTCTGTTGGCCATTTCAGAACTTTGGAAATGGAATGGTCAATTTATCAGAAAGAAATAGCAGGTGAGTATGGTGGACTTTAGGGGGCCTGCAGGGGAGAGACCCTGGTGCCTTGGGACCTGCACCATGCAGTTGACTCAGGGTGCCAGGAGAGCAAGGAGCTCCCCCCCTCTCTGGGGGGCAGTGGAGAGTGTGGCAGACTTTTGGCAGCCCGAAGGACAGAGACCCTGGCACATCAGGACCTGCACTGTGCATTTGACTCGGGGTGCCAGGAGAACAAGGAACTCCTCCCCTCTCTGGGGGGCGGCTGAGAGTGTGGCAGACTTTTGGCAGCCCGAAGGACAGAGACCCTGGCACATCGGGACCTGCACTGTGCATTTGACTCGGGGTGCTGGGAGAACAAGGAACTCCCACCCTCTCTGGGGGGCGGCTGAGAGTATGGCAGACTTTTGGCGGCCTGAAGGAGAGAGACCCTGGCGCATCAGGACCTGCACTGTGAGGTTGACTCGGGATGCCAGGAGAACAAGGAACTCGTCCCGTCTCTGGTGGGCAACTGTGATCCTGCCTGCGTGTGGGCTGACAATCAGACATCTCATGTCCTCTTGTCCCCAATCCCTTGTCCCCCTTCCCCCTCCCCGCTGCCTAGCAAGTGGGAGCCCGTGAACTACACATCTTGTGAAAAGATTGGCTATGTTATTTAGTATGAGCTCCCCATATGCAAAGCTAAGGACAACCATTTGGAAGAAAACAAGAGACAATATGACAGATAGTGAAGATCTCTGGTTGTCTAGCTTTGAACTTTATGCTTTCCTATGTCCCATTCTGTTCTGTTTTGTTGTGTTTAATTTTACTCCCTTTTAAAATAAAAAATTTAAAAAAAAATTTCACCACTGAAAGACTTCCGGCATGTTTCCATTTTTTGGCTATTAATTATGAAGTAAACTGGGCATGATGGCGCAGGCCTGTAATCCTAGCGCTTGGAAGGCTGAGGCAGAAGGATCGTTGCAAGTTGGAGACCAGCTTGAGCTACAAAGTGAGTTCAAGGCCGGCCTGAACTGCATAGTGAGACCTTGTCTTAAAAAGACAAAACAAGGGCTGGGGATTTAGCTCAGCGGTGTAAGCGCCTGCCTGACAAGCACAAGGTCATGAGTTTGATCCCTGGTACAAAAAAAAAAAAAATCAAATATCAAAAAGACAAAACAAAAACAAGACCAGAAAAAGGTTAAATTGACCTAGTCTAAGAAATGAATTAACTCACTTCTAAAGTAGCCTTATACTATTAATAATAATAATAATAATAATAATGCTGGCAGGTGTGGTGGCTGAGGCCTATAATCCCAGTGCTCAGATGACTGCGAGTGTGAGGGCAACCTGGATTGTAACAGGGATCAAGGCCAACCTAAACTATACAGCAAGACCTATCTCAAAAGTCCAGACACACATCACACACACAAAGATGTGAATTTGAGGCCAACGTGGGCCATGCAGTGAGTTCAAGGCCAGCCCGAACTACATACATAGTGAGACTCTGTCCTATTAAAAAAAATCTGCAAAAGAAAAAACTGAAACAGGGAAAAATATCCACTTATCATAGAAGAAAAGTCTATTATGAAATGGAAATACAAAAAAAGGGATCCCCTTATTGTCAACTATTCTTAATACAGAAATGACAAAACTTGAAAGAATGACACTAAAGAAATTCCATTAGTGGTCAATGATTGTTATAATAATTATGGGTGGTATTGACAGTCCAACACCTGACGTGCTATCCTATAATCTGAAAGCAAGGAAAACAGATTACTATAAAATATTTACGCACCTTCTGGAACAAACAATATGGAACTTGTTTGTTACTTATTCAAAATAAGGGGCTTCAAAAAGTTGTACAATTTAGATTAGACTTAATTGACCACATAAATGAACAATATGGGATAGTAAAATGGCAACCAGCCTGCCCATCACCGATGTCTTTACCATTATGCTCAGTGGATGGCCACTTTACTGACCACCCACAGCAAAAAACGAAAGGGCAACATGATGGTGTAAAGGAACACAATAATGCAAAAAGAATTTGGAGAGAAACTAGGTATTACTGTCTGGATTGCAACATTGCATTGTATATTGAATGTTTTAAAATATATTATACATGGAAAAACATCATTAAATACATTTAATAGAATTGTTTTTATATTTTGTTATATCCTTTTTTATATTCTTATAAAAGTTAACAAAAAATGCAATTTTTGGTCATCCTGTATTTGGGCACTATAACAAGCACATTTTTTTTGGTACTCTATAATAAACAATTTTTTTTGATACTGAGACTCGAACCCAAGGCCTTGTGCTTGCCAGGCAGGTGCTGTAACATTGAGGTATATCCCTGGTCCTATAACAAGCAATTTATAGGTATTATCGCACAACAATCCTGTGAGGTAGAATTATTATCCTCAGGTTAAAGTAAGTAGATTAAATAACCTATGCAATGGTATACAGCCTAAAACTGGCAGTTTTAGGTAGTCTGAACTTCTAAAGGCCTTCACATTAGTCACTGTATATGTTACACCACCAAGCAATGTCTATCATTCCCAGTGATGGGGACTCACAAGGCTGTCATATAATTTTGCCACCATAATCTTTCTCATAGGTTTGACAAACTATCTGCCACATGCCAACTTTTTAAATAGTGAAGGAAGTCATTGCCTCTGTTTTTCTCTGTTCCTGGACAAAAATATCTTCAGTTTGTTAAAGCACTCATCATGGAATGGATGTACCTTCTCTACATTATGTCAATACTTTTTTGGGGGGAGGGGGTCTTTTTTGAGACAGTCTCACTATGCAGTTCAGGCTGGCCTTCAACTTGCAGCAATTCTCCTATCTCAACCCCGTGAGGGCTGGGATTACAGGCATGGGTCACCATGCCCAATTTATATCAATACTCTTGAGGTAAGGTATGACCTATTCTTTCCCTCGTTTTATGTATTAAATTTCAAAAAGTGACTATTTTGCAACTCCATCATACTCTTGTTTCATGAGAACATACTTTAGTAAAATTATTATGTCTTAAAAAAAAACCCTGTTACCTATGAATGAAATTCAAATAGCAATGCAAAAGACCTAGAATGGACCAAATAATCTTGGGGGCTTGACAGCAAATGTGGGAGGGCTCACATATCTTGATCTGGAAACTCACCAGAAAACTACAGTGATTAAGACAATGTGGTATTGGACCATATCTATAGATCATGTATATCTAATCTACATAGTTACTACTACATGAACAGAGTTCCAGGAATAAACCTTTATCATGATCAACTGATTTTTACATGGATGCCAAGACAATTCAGTGGAGGAAAGAATAGCCTTTTTGACAAATGGTGTTGAGACAACTGGATATTCTCATAGAAACATTTTGCCTTTTTTATGGTCAGTGCCAGAAAGTAACAAATTTATTGATATAAAGAACTGCCTAATTAAAATGTGATGAAGTTTAGATATAAACATGACAAAGGAAAAATTGTTTTCTCAAGCTGGGCATGATGGTGCATGACTATAATCTCAGGAGGCTGAGGCAGGAGGATTGCCAAGAGACCTTGTCTCAAAAGAAAACAAAGCAAAACAAACAAACAAAAACTCCAAACAACAACAACAACAAACACCATTGTTTCCTTTACTCCCACCACTTCTGACAGAAATGTGTGGGTTGGGCCAGGGATTTAGCTCAGCGGCATAAGCACACGCTTGCCAAGTGTGAGGTCATGAGTTCACTCCATGGTACAAAAAAAAAAAAAAAAAAAAAAAAGTGCGGGTTTTCCAAAGCAAACATTTATTTGATTTTTTTTTTTTTTGCATTTATTTAACTCTGTGGATAACAATTGGGGGTCCTACTATTTAACAAAATGGGGCACTATCTACCTTCAGATTACACAAGCTAAGGGTTCTGTTCCACAAGGCTGCCCCTCACGTCAGAAGCCAAGTGGCAGGACCTTAAGTTACCCACCCTTCTAATTGATATTGGCTATTCCCTACAGGTTCCTACAACTGCTCAGGTTCAAGAATTTGCTAAAATGACTCAGAACTTAGGGGTAAACCCTTATGTTTATTGGAATATTAAAAGGTAAACAATCACATGAAGAGGTATACAGAGTAAGGCCCAGGGAGGTCTTGGATACAAGAGTTGTTAACTGTACAGAATTTGGGGTGCATTTTTGGCACCTGGATACTTTTAGCTCTATAGGTTTCACGAGGTAAGTGTGACTATTATTCTAACTTCCCAGGAAAACAGGCAGTGGCACTGACAATTCCAAACATCTAATAAATCATGATTTAGTCTTTCTGGTGACCAGCCTTTATTCTGAAGCTATTCTCAGCTACCCACTGAGAGTCATTTCATTAAAAAAAAAAAAAAAATTCTAGCTTGGGATATAGCACAGTGCCTGCCTGGGAAGCACAAGGTCCTAAGTTTGATTCTTGGCACAAAAAAATAAAATAAAATAAAATAAAATAAAATAAAATAAAATAAAATAAAATAATAAAATAAAAAATTTTGGTACCAGTAATCAAACTCATGACCTCACACTTTTCAGGCAGGCACTGTGCCACTGAGCTATCTCCCAGTCCCTAATAAAACAAAATAAAATTTTAGCATTCAGGAAAATCCAAGGGATTTAGAAGCTCTGTCAGAACCAGGCCAAAGTCCAAATACAAGAATAAAGATGATCTTGGCACCCTATCACTCAGGAAATTAGAATGGTTTTATAAGCTGTGTCAGGAATGTCGGTCAGAGACCAAATATATGTATTTTATTATGTCATATGTGGTAACTGGATTTTAAAAGCCTACAACTTTCACCACTATATTGTATTTTCTCCTAGGCAAACTCAATCCTTCATCTGTGTAGTTATTTTCTGATCCTAATCTTAGCTAACAGTAACTGAATTAATAACCTCATTTAAGTAATAGTACATTTTATGTCAGTTTGTTGAAATTTTTACTAACAAAATTTATATGTTAATGCTTTTGAACATTTATTTATAAAGTTAATCAGTGAGAACTAAAAATGGTTTTTTAATTTATTTTGTATTTGGGGGGGGTACCGAGGATTGAACTCATGACCTCGAGCGTGCCAGGCAGGCCCTTGTGCCACTGAGCTAAATCCCCAGCCAAAATATTTTGATATTTTAAATCAGAAATTATGGAATAGTAGCAGTTTCCTATCTGTCTCAGTATCCAGTAAAATTTAGCTTTTCCAGCTGGGTGTGATGGCGTAATCCCAGGACTTGGGGGGATGTGGCAGAAGGACTGCTGAGAGTTTGAGGCCAGCCTAGACTACATGGCAAGACCATTTCTCATAAAATAATAAATAAATAGAAGCTTTTATTCTGTTCACACACTACTCAATTTTTTTTTTCTTCTAGCAGTAAGGATTGAACTTGGCCTTGCACATACTAGGTCAATATTCTGCTACTGAGCTGTATCTCCAATTCTTACTTTATTTTTAGGACAAGGTTTCACTAAGATTCCCAGTCTGGCCTTGAACTTAACGATCTTTCTGACTCAGCTTCCCAAGTAGGCGGAATTGGGCTGGGGATTTAGCTCAGCAGCATAAGCGGTGCTTTGCAAGTGGGGAGGTTGTGAGTTTGATCCCCGGTACCCCCCGCAAAAGAAATATAAACATATTATCTATTCTGGCATGACTGCCTAGTATCCCATTCCCTGGAGTATTTGGGGATGAAGAGCTGGAGGCATTTCTGGCTCTCACACCTTGGTGAAGGAAGGGAAGATGCTATGGATACACCTTGTGGGTGGAGGCCAGGATGCTGCTAAACATTTCACAAGGCACAGGAGTTCCTCAAGACAAGGAATGGTCTATCCTCAAATGTTAGTAGTGTTTAAATTGAAAAGACTAATCTCAATCCTGAGTCTTACAAGAAAAATTGGGTTCATGGAGACTAATCTCATTGCTTTCATAATTTTAGTTAGAAAAAAAACCACAGATCTTTTTTTTAATGCTGCTTTTTCTAATTCTAACTATCCTATCTACTTCTCCAGGTTTGGACTCTTAGAACATTAGGGCTATGGAAGCACAGGAGTTCTGAGACACTGATGATGTCAAACCTCAGCAGTATAAAACTCTCTTCTTGCTTCCTGGCTAGATCTTCTAGATATTCCTCAATAAAATGAACCCAGCACTGAACTCCAGGGTGTGTCTGCTAGGCTTCTAAAGATTTCACAAAGGGCATGACAAGCGCACACATACACCTTAACAGAGTTAACATCCCAGAATTATACAGCTCTCTGATTATACTACTGATCATAATTCAGCTGTATATTTAACTTATGATTCTAAAGTGGGGATGCATAAAGACTGAAAGAAAAAAGATACAACAAAATAATCTGGGGGCCAGGGATATAGCTCAATGACACAGCACCTGTCTGGCAAGTGTGAGGCCGTGAGTTAGATCCCCAGTACAAAAGGAAAAGAAAAGCATTTGGTATTTTGGGATGATAATATTGTAGGTAATTATTCTTTTTTCTTTTTTTTTTGGTGACAAGGACTGAATGACAGCCTTAGGCATGCTAAGCATGTGCTCTATACCACTGAGCTACATGCTCAGATGCTGGTAATTTTTTCTTGATTTTTATTTCTAATGTTACTAACAATAATTAGCATTATTGATAACATTGTTTCTGTAATAAAAACTTCCCAAACTATCCAAGTGCAACACTGTTTCTAATACTTAGGAGGGAGGCTAGGCAGGAGGATTCCAATTTGAAGACTAGCCAAGGTAATTTAGTGTGACTCTGTCTCAACATAAAAAAGGGTTATGATGCAGCTCTTGCCTTTTGCCTAGCGTGAGAGAGGTCCCAGATTTCATCTTCACTAGCAAAAACCCAAAAACCCAAAAAACCCTAAGTGTCAATAAGAATAAAAAGCATATTTATCTATATAATAAAATACTATAAAGTTATTTAAAAATAAAAGAACAGGGCTGGGAACATAGCTCAGCAGTGCAGTGCTTTCCTAGCAAGGGTGAGGTCGTGAATTCAATCCCCAATACCAAAAAAATTAAAAATAAATAAATAAAAATAACAACAAATTCTAGATGCTTATGTACTGTTTGAATATTGATAACTCTCCAACACACACTAAGTGAAAATATCAAGACAGAGTAATGTGTACAGCATGCTATCACTGTTATGAAAAGGAGGGAAATAACTGATGGCGCATGCCTAATCATGCCAGTAGTCAGAAAGCTGAGGCAGGAGGATTGTGACTTCAAGGCCAGTCTGGGCTATACAGTGAGTTCAAGGCCAGCATGGTCTACATAGTGAAACTGTTGTCTCAAAAAACCAAAAAAGGAGAGCATATATTTAATTCATTTGTAAACAGGAGGTAAATTTCTTTCTTTTTTTTTTTTTTTTTTGGTACTGGGGATCCAACTCACGACCGCATGCTTGCAAAGCAGGCACTTATGCCACTGAGCTAAATCCCTAGTTCCAACAGGAGGTAAATATTTTGAAGGACATACAAAAAACTAGTAAAACCTGGTCACTTTCAGAGAGAGGACATGGATTTCTATGGAGTATCTTCTGTACATCAATGATTAATCGTATTACTAATACCCAGGCAAAGAATGATTTAAAAATGAGCAAAATGCCAGTGAATCTTTTAGAGCTAACAAATAATTACTCTGTATAAATCTGTATATATAAAATCCTGACGCTATCAGTGTTATGCTGAGATTGAAGATAAAATTAAAACAAAGGCATTGAACCAGAGAACAGTTTTCCAGACCCTTACCCTATTTTTTCCCCCTGGTACTGGGGATCAGATGTAGAGAGCACTGAGCTTCATTCCCAGCCCATTTTATTTTGAAAGAGGGTCTTAAATTGCTCAGGCTGGCCTTCAATTTAGGATTTCCCACTTCAGTCCCCAGGCAGCTAAGATTACTGGTGTACACTAGAAAGGTTCTTCCTTAATACAAGTAAAATGGAGGTAATAATAGTATCTACATATAGAATTGTTAGTATGGATAAAATGATTCATAAATTAGTTTATTATTACTGCTAAGTTTCTACAAAGTTTTTACATAGCTACCAAGGAAAATGCTGAGTTCTGAATCTGGGCAGCCTAATACATTATTTGTGCTTTGCAGGCAATCATCTAAAGCATGACTTTATATAAAAAATGATTTACAGACTATGTCTACATAGTATTTATTTACATCTTGTCAAATATAGACCCCAACCATATTGCGTTCTTTAGACATTTGAAACTTTACTTATACTGCATTTAAGATAATATCTCTGGGCGAAAGCACCATGAAATACTTAATTGCTGCTTCTCTCATGGGAAAGTAACAGGGCAGCTCAGCCAGCACTGCCGCAGTACAGCCACAGAGGAGCCCAGTTGTCTTTACAGCTTGAGGACTGCTGCCATCAAGGCAATACTGGAAACATAGGCAGTTCTGTTGATTGCTTGTCATTTTGCTTTATGAAATTTCAATTAAACCGCCTCACTCAAATTAAACCCTCATTTAAATTAAAGCATAAAACCGTGATGTAAAACCGTAACTCCCGGTAGGTTAGCCAGGAGTTGGTTACCATTATGTATTAATTTCCTATTGCTGCTGTAACTCGTCCCACAAACTGAGTAGTGTAACACAAGAAAAAATTAGTTTTGTAGTTCAGAAATGGGAAATAAAAAGTGGAGAAGCACTGTTTGCCTTTTTAGAGAGTCTGCCTTCTAAGAGTCTTTTTTATTATCTTTGCCAAGCCCAGAGGTTGCCTGATTCATGGCTCCCTTTCGTTTATGAAGTCTGTATCTGGTTTGGAGTTTTTCTCACACAGTATCATTTTGCCACTGCCTCTTCTGCTTCCCTCTTTCATTTTTTGAAATTCGTAATTCAGTGGGCATACTGGATAATGCGATCCCTGAGAGTTCACAGATACAAAGAAGGGAAGGGAAACCCAAGCGATTGTTCCGCAAATGTGGTTTTTAATTGCTTTACCCTTCCAGGACAAGTATATACTATGAAATCTAGGATTATGTACGCATTTTAAGTCCATAGGTCTGAATTCAATCATAAAATGTCAGTGCGTTTCGAGAAACAAGTATTTCTCACAGAATCTGACTTATTTTTTACACTTCAATAACGATTTGAAAAGACGGAACATAAAATACCAACAAACCTTATTGTAAACGGTAACATTATAATACTGTACACTTTCCCTATGTCTAGGAGTAGTTCCATTTTACATGTATTATCTATTTCACACACAAACCCTAAGGCATATTTGCTGGTAACTAATTTTTATGTCCAATTTCCGATAAAGAACTAAGAAAAATATCTTGCCCGAGGACACACAAGATTTAGACGCCCAAGCCGGGCATGGTGGAGCGTGCCTGCAATCCCAACACTCGGTAAGTTGAGACAGAAGGATCCTACGTTCGAGCTCCGTCTGGGCAATTTAGCAACTTGGTGAGACCCGAAGGAAAAAACATCAACGATAACAACAACAACAACAACAGACTGAGGATGTAGCTCAGTGGCAGGGTTCAACACCCCAGGACCAGGGGCGGGTGGTAAAGTCCTTGGAGATCATTAAATATAGACCTGAGTTAGAAATACATGGTTCCTTTATACCCTAACACTATTCTGCCTAATAAATTGAAAATATACGATCTCTGAAGAGTGCGTAAACGACAAGAAAACATCATAGTGTATACACAGATGTATGAAATTCGGAAAACCTTAGCTGGATTAACAATACCAACAAAAGCGTGACCACTGCGCCGCCTCTTCCGTAGGTCCAGATCCAAGACGCAGAGCCCACGCTGAAGCCCTCTGCAAGAGAGCGGCGACCCTACTGGCCTTCCTATCTCCCTCCCAGAGGTTCGGAGTCCCACTGTATTCCCTCATCGCTAAAACCCTCTGCAGATTCATGCCCTCACCGTTAGTTGAGGTTCAGCTCTCCTGACGCAGTAACCAGCACACACAACCAGTAGCCAACTCCAAAACGCCGGTCCTGCTAATTCGCAGGTCCTACGGCAGGAAACCACACAACGCGCAGTCGCCGCGGCCTCCAACCGCCAGCCAGCAGAGGGGAGCTACGCCACCCGCGACCCGCTCTGGGTAGCCAACAGGAGGAGGGGGCGGCGAGCCTCGGCGCTGCGGCGACTATCCCAGAGAGGTAGGTAGTCATAGGTCTCTACTGGCTTCTCGGATAGTTCCAGTCCTCAAGGATAGTTCTACCCGCCTTTGCCCTGTCCTTTTCTCCTCCGCCCCTGCGGCCGACGAGAATGGAACAGTCCCGCCGTGGGGATTGTGGGAGGCGCAGGCGCGAAGAGTGGAGGGTGGGGGGGTGGAGGCGGCCGCAGCCGTGGCGGCGGTTGGTGGCCGTGGGGGCGGGGAAGGGGGAGAGGAAAAAAGAGGAGGTGGAGGAGGAGGAGGTGGAGAAGGTGGAGGAGGAGGAGGCGGCGGCAGCGGCGGCGGCGGCGGCGGCTTGGGCGCGCGCCCGCGCCGCCGAAGGTACGTCTGAGGGCCTGCGCCACAGCGGGTTTGACAGGGGCTGGTGGGGGGGAGTTGCACAGGGGCCCGCGAGAGGAGGAGCCCCTGAGCGAACGCGCACAGGCTGGCGGGCGCGCGGGACGTCTGGCGGTGGTGGTTGGTGGGCGCGGGAGCGCGAAGCCAGATCCACTCCTACGCGAGCCGGCGGGCGTGCGCGCTCGGCGGCCAGAGCGCGCGGGGGGGCGGTGGGAGAGAGCGGGGAGGGAGGAGTGGGAGGCGGTGGGGGGGCCGAAGCGCCCTTCGCTCCCTCCCTCCTGAGGAGCCGCCGCCGCCGCCGCTGCCGCCGCTCCCGCCGCCATTTTGGGTTCGCTTTGCGGAGGGGGAGACGATCCCCGTCTTGGGTGCGGGACCCGCCTCCCCTCAGTTTCCCCCTTTGAGCCCTACGTCTTTCCCTTCTTTCTCGCATTTCCGCCAGTCCGCTCACCCGCAGGCCGCCTCCTGACAGGCGGGAGAGAGCCGCTGTGGACTGAGGGAAGCGGAGGCGCCTGGCAGCCACCCCCTCATCCCCACTTCCCTGCACTCTCATCGCTCTCGGCCTCGGCCTCTGACACGGTGAGTGGAGCGGTTCGGGCAGGCCTTGGGGCCTAAGCGCGCTCTCTGCGACTCAGTGTTGGGATGTCCTGTCATCTCCCGCACCGTCCGGGGGAGAGCTGGTGGGATGGGGGAGGGGAGGAGGAAAGGGGACCCTGAGCTCCCGGGGAAGTCCGTGCAGTCGGGGTTGAAGGTTGTCCCTGACAGGCGGGCTCCTGGCTTGGGGGCCGGGGCAGGAAAGTAAGTGATGGAGGCGGAGTCGGTTGTGCCCCTGACAGGTTAGTTTGTGTCTGGAGGCATGGTTGGACCGTCTCCTTTAGTCCAGTTTGAGTCTGCTGTTAGAGGGCAGTTTACCTGTGTGGCAAGGTCTGTGGTACCCTGACGCGGTGAACTATATGCAGGAACGAAAGAATGACCTCAGTGATAGAAGTTTAATAAATGTCACTGGTTAGTTTGCACATGGAAAGATGTTTTTGGTCTGGAAGACAGATGGTCTGTTGGTGTAGAGCGGCTGTGTTTGTGTGTTTATGCAAGGATGAAAAGTGTTCCGGAAGAGCTTCCTTGTATTTGTGTAAGTGTAATGGAGTACTCCTTATAAGTTAAGTTTATTTTTAAAATAAATGTTGGAATGTTTCTTGCAGGTTGACACGTGTGTGTATTTTAGGGGTTGGGAATTCCTAATTACGTGTGAAAGAGCAGTAAAGGCATTCTAGACAGTGTATTATATATGTTTATATGTACTTGGAGGGCAAGAAACTTGACAGAGCCAGTTGAGGTTTTAGGAATAATTTGTGCCTTTGAATATAGAATGCATTATGTAAATGTGAAGGTCCAACACATCTTTCATAGAGTAATTTCTGTAAAGGGTGGGTAACAACCATTTTTGTTGTTGACATGGATTTATGGTAACATTTTACATTGGGCTTTTATATTCAGAATGCTGTTTCAATTTTTTGTGGTTCTAAATTTCTGAATATGGTAGGGCATATATTTTCTCCCATATTATGAAATAGGAAATTGTGGCATAAAAAGAGGTAGCTTTTCCAAGATCACGTTAAATTGGTCACAAAGTTGAGATTATAGTGCAGATATTTTAAGTATACTTCAAGTTTATCCAGAATTACATTCGTCATATTGTAATGGCCCAACAGGCCTGTATTGGCAAAGTATATTGAAAAGACGGGGGCAGAAATGACTTGTTGGATTATATTTAGCAGAGGCCAATAGTGTTAAACATGTATATGGAATGTGGGTTGACCTTGCCTGTCTGACCTGTATGAAATAAATATCTTTGACTTTATTCTGTTTTTATTTTTTTATTTTTTTGGTCCTGGGAATCGAACTCAGGACCCTGCGCTTGCCAGCTAGGCACTTATGCCACTGAGTTATATCGCAGGCTCTTTTTTTTATTATTTGGGGACAGGGTCTCGCCATGTAGTTTAGGCTGGCCTTGGACTCATTATGTAGCCCAAGATAGCATTGAACTTGTGGCGATTCTCCTGTTTCAGCCTCGAGTGCTGGGAGTACAGGCATGCACTCCTTGACTTTATTTTGTGTTTGTGGAGGAAGTGGAGACCTACACTTCACAGTACTGGGATTGAACTCACAGTCTTTGCACTGAGCTGCACCCCCAGCCTATTGATTGATTGACAGTCTTGCTAAATCACTAAATTAAACTGTGTGAATTTATGATCTTACCTCAGCCTCCCAGAGTACTGGGGTCACAGGCATGTGTCACCATGCCCAGCTGAAGCAAAGTATATCTGACATATTAGCTTGTGCATTTGAAGGAGGGAAGGCTTTCACAGCTTTGCTCGGGTGCTGACAATTTACCTTTATTTTTTATACTTTAGTGTTGAAGTTTGAACTCAGGACCTCATACCTGCCAAACATGAGCCTACTACTGAGATACATGCCCAGCTAGACAGTAAACCTTGGGAAGGATCCTCTTTCATTCACCTAGTAAATAGTATTTATTGAATTACCTATTCAAGAAATGGTCCTTGCCTTGGGGTTAGAATAATAAAGATGCCATTGTTGAAATAGTCTGGATGCATATGAGGGGGGAGTTGTCTTTTCAGTCATATGTATTAAGTTGAGTGAGCAGGCAACTCAGTGTGGAATTGAAATTAAAAAGCCTTTCAAAGTCTGTTCAACTGAGACAGGAAGATTTCAGGTTTGAATTTTTTTTGTTTGTTTGTTACTGGGGATCGAACTCATGACCTCACACTTGCCAGGCAGATGCTTATGAGCTAAATCCGCAGCGCTCAGGTTTGAATTTAACCTGGGCAATTTTGTGAGACCTTGTTATTGTCTTTTTTATTTTTTAATTTTTTTTTGAGATGGAGTCTCTATGTAGTTTGGGCTGGGCTTGAATTCAAGGTGATTTTCTTGCCTCCGCCTCCCAGCTCTCATACCTGCTTTAAGATCTTGCATGTGGTGTGTGTGTTCCGTGACAGTCTCCTGTGTAATTCATGCTGGCCTAGAACTCAATCCTCCATCCTTAACCTCCTGAGTGCTGGGATTATAGGCATGTGCCACCCCACCCAACTGAGATTTGTTTTGAAATAAATTGAAAATAAAACGACTGGGGATGTAGCCTAATGTGAAGGCCCTGAGATTAAATCCTCAGCACCCTCTCCCCAAAATTCTACTTTTTGGAGGGAGTTTAGATGTTTCAGACAGTTTAATATGGAAAGTTACAAGAGCATTTAAGAATCTAAGCAGGACAAAATAGAGCACAACTGTAATCCCAGCACTTGGGAGGCTGAGGCAGGAAGATCAAGGCATTAGAGGCCAGCCTGGGCTACATAGTGTACTCAAAGCCAAGCTGAACTGCACAGTGGAACCCTGTTTTAAAAACAAAACAGCAACAAAAAACCTGTAAAGAAATGGAACCAGTTTAAGTTCAGGTCTTCTTTGTTCCTTATCTCAGGTTAAGTTTGCTTAGGGGTAGAAATGCTGGTATGAGTTTAAGGTGAAAGATTCTGCTATAGTATTTGAAGATATGACAGAAGAAATTTAAAATTATTTTTTAAAACTTTGTTTATTTTTACTGTACTGGCCATTGAACCCAGCCCTATTTTTATCTTTTCGTTATGAATTTATCTCTGCAATGTTAGTACATGATTTTGAATTAGGTTTGATAAGGGTATAGTACAAGTATGTGTAGTGTCATTTTGTAGTGTCTTTATCCCCAAGTTTTTTTTTGTTTCTTTGTTTTTTGTTTTTTCTGAGACAAGTCTTGCTGTGCAGTACAAGTTGGCCTTGGACTCACTGTGTAGGCCAGGTTGGCTTCCAACTCAGCAGTGATCCTCCTGCCTCAGCCTCCCAAGTACTGGGATTACAGGCATGTGCCACTATGTCTAGCCCCAGATTCTTGGGAGGTAGGCCCATTTCCTTTCTATTTTGTGCTGGAAAAGATGGTTTGAAGTTCATTTGTTACAGAGTTTAGTTTAGTTATAATAAACACTGCATTACTGCTATGCAACAGACACATAAGGTAATTATGTGGCCTCTGGTCTTGAAGAGATTCTAAGCTAATTGAATCACTGAATTGTATGATAATAGGGGCTTTCAGAAGGACTAGAGGAAAAACAGATTTCTAGAAGTTGAGATTTCATAGCCTATTTGCAAAGAGTTTGCCATTGTTCTCGGAACCTATAGAGTGTACAACTTGGTAGCAAAATATTTAGTATCATCTGATGTTTTGGATAAAGGAACTATCTGACAGACAACTGGGCATGGTGATGCACACCTGTAATACCAGCACACAGGAAGACTGAGGCAGGTGGGGGGATTGCAGTTTCAAGCCCAGCTTGGACAGTTTAGCACATAGCAAGACTCTTTTCTCAAAATTTAAAAAAAGATTTTAAAAGGGGCTAGAGATGTAGCTCAGTGTGAAGGCCCTGGGTTTAATCCCCAGTATCACCCCTTGCACTCCTCCAATGAAGAAAACATTCCTATGTTTTGTTGTTTTGGTTTTTGGAACATGGATTTAGCTGTGTATGGTAGGCCTCAAAGTAGCAAATTCTTCCTTGTTGAACCTCTTGAGTGCTGAGATTACAGGTGTGCACCACCACTGTTGTATTCATTCTTTGTTTTGGGTTATATTTTTGTAGTGAGTTTATGTAAATATATCATTTGGGGGGTATATATATATGTAGAAAACTGTTGTGTAGATAAAATGCAGAAGCAATTTGACAGACTACCCAGTCTGAATTTACAATTGGAAATTAAAAATGATTACTGTAGGCCAGATGTTATCCCAGTACTCTTAAGAGGCTGAGGCAATCCAAAATTGGAGCTCATCTGGTCAATTTAGCAATTTAGGGAGACTTTGTCTCAAAATAAAAAAAGGACTGGATATATACCTCAGTGTGAAGGCCCTGGATTCATCTGCAACAAAACAAAAAACTGCAGTCTTTAAAAGAGCAAGAAATTGAAATAAGCTGTTTCAATAGGACAGATTATAGGATTCCATAAGGTAATGAAGACTTTTATTTTATTTTTTGACCTTTTTTTGAGACAGGGTTTTACTGTGCAGTTAAGGCTGACTTTGAGCTCACTTCATAGGCCCAGCTGGCCTTGAACTCACAGCAATCCTCTTGCCTCATACTTCTCCTGCTGGAATTATAGGCGTTTTGCCACCACCCTGGCCCTAAAGAAATATTAATGAAAAAATTTTCCTTTTCTTTATATTAGCATGACCCTTTGTAATGTAGATTTGTAAAAAGTTTATTTTCTCAATTCTTTTTTCATTACTAATAATTGAGTTCAGGGCCTTTGCAGTGAGCTACATCCTCAGGGACATCTGCCTGTTTTAAATTTTTTGAGACAGGGTCTCACTGAGAGGCTAAGTTGACAAGTTGTCCACAAAGGACTAGAACTTGTGGTCCTCCTGCGTCTGCCTCCCAGTCCTGAGATTACAGGTGCATACCACCATGCCCAGCTAGTTTCTCCTGTTTTAAATGGGTAGTGTGTTGATGGTGTTAATTTTTCATTTTATGTATGTCATATATATGTGTAGTATGCATGTATACATACTTGTAAACATGTAGATATCATTACAATATTGTATGTACTAGATACTGGACAATTTAAAATAAAATGCTTCTTGTTGGGCATAGTGAAGCACATCTATAATTTTTAAGTTACTCAGAAGGCTGAGGCTTGGAGGATAACTTGAGCTCAGGGATTGAAGGCTAGGCTGGGAAACATAGTAAGACCCTGTCACAAAAATAAATAAAAAATGCTTGTAAATCATAAAAGAAAAGATCAGGAATGGGGAACATTCCAGCACTCCGGAGGTTGAGGCAGGAGGATTGCTGCAAGTTTGAGACCAACCTGGACTATAAAGTAAGCTCATGGTCAGCCTGAACTGCATAGTGAGGCTTTGTCTCAAAAAGATTTGGGGAAAAAAAAAACAAAAAACAAAAAACAAAAAAAAAAAACAGGGAGGGTAGATTTTCATGTCCTGTTCTTAAGTTGTATTTTAAAATGTGGAATATAGCTTCCCAAAATCTTCCTGGATACTGTGGTCTTTTCAGTATTTTCCACTTGAATTTATTCTAAATTTCACCTTGTCTTAGCAGAAAATTGGCTACTTTCATTCCTGCCCAGAAGGATCTGTGTTTACACAGTAAAAGTCTTAACATGTGTGTAGGTGGTGGTCTCCAATTAAACAATTGCATATTGCTATCAGAGTTATTATGTATTGATCTAGATATTTGAAAAGTAATATACAACCTTACTTTAATCTGTTGTGAGGGCTCTTTTGTGCCAGCCTTTCCAGTAATGACACAAGTTAAACCTGGCTTGCCAGAGGAGACAGGAGTGTTTGTAATATGTGTATTTTTTGTTTTGTTATATACTGCTAGTTGTCTTTTTTTTTTTAATTGATACTGGCGATCGAACTCATGACCACAAGCTTGCTAGGCAGGCGCTTATGCCGCTGAGCTAAATCTCCAGCCCTGTTAGTTGTCTTTTAACATTTTCCTCAAAACTAGTTGTTGAAATATGTTTTTCTTTGTATGAAGAGGTTAGAGTTTCTGCCTGTTAATATCATTTTAGTCAATAATTGCCAATGTTATATTTTACCTTAAAAAAATTTTTTTAGGAACTGCCTCACTGGGGATATTAATGGTAGAGTGTGATGTTGACCCAACATAATTAAAAACTATGCTCCCAGTGATGACAGAAATTTAACTCATAATCTTACTGCTGTTTTACATTTGCATTTCTTTCATTGATCATCTAATTTTTTCATGTTTGAAGAACCTATGAAATTTTAACTTTAGCATTGTTTTTACTCTTCATAGTTTTTAGTCATTTATTCTGAAATAGAAGCAAATTGATGAAAATATTTTATATGCTTTTTTGTTAAATTTTGTTCATTGTTTAAATATGACAAGTTGTAAACATATGCAGTAATAGAGTGTAATGAGCCTTTATGCACTGAATGTCCCCTTTAGATTTTATCAATATAGTTTTAAAGACAGTTTGTTATTGTAAAAGATACATTGCCATTAATCCAACTCAATATACTTCTCTTGAAGCTGGTCGTGGTGGCTCAAACCTCTAATCCAAGTGCTCTGGGAGGCAGAGGTGGGAGAATTGATAATTCAAGCCCAGCATGGGCAATTTAGCAATTTAGACTTTGTATCATAGTAAAAAAAATAAAGAGATTGGGTGTGTAGTTCAGTGGAAAGGTCCTGGGTTTAATCTACAGTACCTGGAAAAAAAATACTCCCTTTGCTTGGGAGTATTTTTTTCCCACTTTTCCATCATTTTGCTACTTTTTGAAACAATTCTGGAAGTGTTTTTGTTTTGGTGAGTGTCTTTATGAGATATGATTAAAAAATACACGGTTAATGTGGCTGTCAAGTGCTATCCAACCAAAGGCAGGGTTACAAAAACATTAAGGTGCATTTTTATACACCTTATTCATCGGTTGTGGCACCCTGTGACTTCTGGCTCTTCCCCAAAGTGGAAATGACCATGAAGGTAAACATTTCAAATGGATTTAGGACTAGATAGCTACAATAGCACAACTAAAGGGACTGAAAAAAGAGGACTTGTTCCTTGCTTCAGAAAGTGACAAGAATGATGGATCGGTGTTTTGAAGTAAGGAGTGTTTTGAAGACGATTAATTTCAGTGTAAGCATTCATTGTGTTTTTTGATCATACCTCATATTGGGGTGTGGGTGTGTGTAGTACTGGGGACTAAACTTGGGACCTTTGTACTGAAATCGCCAGTCCTTTTTATATTTTTTCTTTTGATATAGGGTCTTGCTAAATTGTGCAGGACAGGATCAAACTTGTGACCCTACTCCCTCAGCCTTCTAGAGTGCTGGAATTGCAGGCATGAGCCACTATTCCTGGACCTCTTCACTTTTTTGGGAGGGTTGGGTACTGGGGATTGAACCCAGAGTCTTTGCACTGAGCCTTTTTTTTTTAAATTTTGAGACAAGATTTCTAAATTGCCAGTTGCCCGAGCTGGGCTTTAACTTGGAATCTTTCTACTTCAGCCTTCCTGAGTGATAGTTTGGTGGTTTTTTTTTTTGTTTTGTTTTGTTTTTTTGTTTAGTGTTAGTACCAGGAATTGAACTCAGGAGCTTGTGCTTGCCAGACAGGCACTTATGCCACTGAACTATATCCCTGGCCTGGTGTTTTCATCCTTAAAAGGAAAATTTGGTGTCTGTAACTTTAAAATGAACTGATAATAGTTGCAACTAAATCAGTTATACAAGGTACTTGTAATCTATATTACCTTTCAATAGGGAATTCCTCTGTCAACTAAGAAATTAAATGAATAGAAATTCACGTCATTGAGTCCAGCAATACAACTCAGCGGTATGGTACCCGCCCTGGCAAACGTTAATTCCTGAGTTCAATTCTTGGTACTAAGAAAAAAAAATTCACATCACTCTTTTAAATGTTTGTGTTAAAATATTTGAAGTTCCAGGTAGCCAGAAAAGCCTCTCAGTTTTTTCAAATACCAGTGTGAAATAATTACTATTTTTGTTTTTGAAGTTTGGTCATAGTTACATGATTATAAAGACATTTTTTAGTTTTTGCTTTCATTGATTGTCTAATGAGATACAGTTACTGCAAAGAAGTCGTCAGATGGTTTTGGTAATGTTGAACAAAGCTGAAATTGGTCTTGACTCAACTTACTATGTAAGAGAATGAAATCCACATTTTAAATTTGAAATTCCAATTGTGGATATTCTGCGTGAATATTTGAAAATCTATACCTTTATGTTGCATACCTTAGAATTTTTTTCAGAATGTGGATGCCACCAATGAACAGAAACATTGTAAGGGGGGAAAAGTATTGCTGTTCAATTAGAAAGATGAATCAGAGTATATAGATTTTAAGAGGTTGTTATGAAAGTAGTGTTCAGATACATGTTCTTCCTTCCAAGAAAGCTGACAGTTATATTACAGCCCGTATGAGTGTAAGTTTTGTCAACAATGTTTCATTAATCTTTTATTGTGTTTTATAATCCCAAGCAAGTAAGTTATGAATGCTTGACTTCATTTTTTTGGTTCTACCTTCCATTCAGTATGTTTAGCACACTTCATACAAATCACTGTTCTCACTCAAAAGCATTTTATTCGCCCTAAGTCTGTAGGAAGATAGTGTGTCAGATTATAAAGTAGCTATATATGTTCTGGCTTCTTGGAGTAAATGACATTATTTGAAATATGGAGGAGGCATTTGTTAAGGTAAAGTTTCTTAAATTCAGTGCTGCTGCAAATGAAAGATACAGAGTTTATTTGAAGACCTGACTGTAAGTCATAAATGGAGAGACTTTGAGAGAGTAAACTGATCACTGACATTTGGAAAAATGGTAGTGGAGGAGGGGAGTTTGGCTTAATTGTGTGTAAAGATTAGTTGGCAAACATTATAGTCTTCAAAGAAGGTTGGAAGATACAAATCTCAAATAAGTAGTAATTTCATATAAGTGATAATACAGGTTGTGGATACAGATAATACAAGTTGTGGATACAGAAGAGGATCAATAAAAAACTATAATCACTTGGTAAATCATGAATTAGAGTTTTAAGTTAATTTTATTCATGTGCATGTATGGTTAATTTTTTAAATTTTGAATTTTTTTTGGTACTAGGGATTGAACTCATGACCTTGCACATGCCAGGCAGGCACTTGTGCCACTGAGCTAAATCCCCAGCCCCTAAATTTTGAATTTTTGAGAGAATGTCTTACAATGTAGCTCAAACTGTACTTGAATTTACTGTGTAGCCCAGGTTAACCTTCCCCTCTCAGTCCTTCAACCTCCCCAGTGTTGGAAGTACAGGCTTGTGCCCCCATACTCAGCACCTCAGTGTTTAAGGGGAAAATTAAATACCAAACAAATCCTTTCACTTAATTTAATAAGTACTTCTTGTATAATTTTTGTATATAGGCTAAAAATTTAAAAAGCAAAAGGAAGTATTGAGCCTGGCATGTTGGCATGTGCCTGAAATTCCAGCACTTTGAGGCAGAAATAGCTGCTGGTTTGAGCTCTGCTGGGCAGTTTGGTGTTTTAGCAAGACCTTGTCTCAAAATTAAACAAACAAATGGGTTGGGGACATAGCTCAGTGGATAAGCGCTGGGTTCAATCCCCAGTGCTGCAAAATAAACATTGTTGGGTTGGGTATGACCATAATAGTGCTCTTTTGTAGTATTGGATACTCAGAACCCTAAGGAAGAAGAGTCACTTTAGTTCACAGATGTTCAAAATCAGCCTGGATAACATAAGGAAATCCCATCTTTAAAAAAAAAAAAGTTAAATCAGGTAATTACATTTTTAAAACTAGTATGTTTAACAAGCATATTGCACAAAAATAAGTTTCTCAGATCATTTGTTCTAATTAAAGAACAACAAACGAACAAAAACAAGTATTCCTAGCACTCATTTGTTCATTTATTTATGCATTCATTCATCATTCAGTGTTAACTAAAATTTTCCCAGTGTTTTCTTCATACTCATTTCTGTGCTTAGAGTTAAGAAAAAAGACGAACTTTTGTTTCCAAGAGTTTGCAGTGTAATAAGAGGAATATGATAATTAGTTATGAGACAGTGTGATACCTTTGTGAAGGCTGCAGAGGGAGAAAAAAGTTCTTAAATCTGTAAGGGTAAAGGAAAGATTAGGATACTGTCTAATAATGGGAAAGACTGGGTTTTAAAGATGCAAAACAATACTCAGTAAGCCTTAGGACAGTGGTGGCAAACCTATGGACTGTTTGTATCTCTGAAAAGTTTGGCATCACTGCCTTAGGGCATTCTAGGTAGAGAAAGAACACCTGCAAAGGTATGAAAATAAGTGTTACCTAGCAGATGATTGCTGTAAATTTGGATCAGTGTACTTTCAGCTCATTGTCTTGATTTCCTGCATCTTCACAGGACAAAAAAAGAAAGATTGGTTCTTGTACTTAAGATACCATCTACCAAGTACAGTAATGATGAAAATATGGTCAACATATTTCATGCATACCAAAAAAGTATGCTGTAGCTGGCTGCATACTATAGCTAGGTATTGTTACACACACCTATAATCCCAGCACTTGGGAGACTGAGGCAGGAGGATCATGAGTTTCAAACTGAGACTACAGGGTATGTTGCAGGCCAGCCTGGACTACATAGTAAGACCTTCCCCCACCCAGCCCATGCCCATCAAAAAGAAACTAAGTTACAGTAGAAAGTAATTTTGTTGTTTTCTGTTTTTTGAGTCAGTGTCTCACTATGTAGTTCAGGCTGGTCTTAAACTCACTCTGTAGCCCAGGCTGGCTTTGAACTCACAGTGATCCTCCTGCATCAGCCTCCTTAGTGCTGGAATTACAGAGAGGGGGATCAGGAATTGAACTCACGACTCACACTTGCCAGGCAGGTGCTGCACCACTGAGCTAAATCCTGGCCCCAAGAAATAAATCAGGTTGGTTATAATAGTTGTTTAAGGGTTAGGATTAGGGATTGGTTTACAAGGACTTCATTTATTTCTTAGAAGTTCAATGTATTCTCTTTAAAGTAGGATTTACCTGTTTGCCTAAACAACCTTATTTGATTCAAAAATGAAGAGTCTTTTGTTTGTTTGTTTGTTTGTTTGTTTGTTTTCTGAGAGAGTCTCCCTCTGTAGTTCAGACTGACCTTGAACTCAATAGCCCAGGCTGGCCTCAAACTCATAGCAATCATCCTGTCTCAGCCCCTTGAGTGCTGGCAGTGTAGTTGTGCGTAATTTGTCCTGTGTACCTTTATCTCACAGTAAAGACCCCTTAGCCAGGCTAGGACACCTGTAATTCCAGCACTCAGGAAGCTGAGGCAAGAGCATCTCTTGTAATATAAGGTCAACCAGGGCTACATAGTGAATTCAAGAGCTACATAGTTTAAGGCCAGCCTGGGCTTCATAGTGAGCAAGACCCTGTCTCAATCCTGCCCTCCCCAAAAAAGACTCCTTGCAGTCTCCCTCCTTGCTTACTCAGTCCAAAATGGGGAGGTGAAGGTCTAGCTTCTCTTTGACAAGCACAATGAAGATACTTCTCTGTTCTTTCAACTAGAGAAATTTTCTCAAAAGGTGAATTTTTTGTTATTCCCTTACTCAGAGCTCAGTAACCTTTTTTTTGGGGGGGGGGCGACAAAACAGGGTCTGACTGTATATAGTTCAGGCCGATCTTTGACGCACTCTGTAGCATCAGGCTGGCATTGAAGTCAGCCTCTGGAATGCTGGGATTATAGGTGTGGGCAAAGAATCCCTTCTGAATTCTAAATCCTTAATGTAGCCCAGCAAAGCCCTTTGCAAAAAACAACCATATTCTCATTTTTCTTTCCATTTTCATTTTGTGGTGTTAATTCTTTAATCTACTGCTGATCTTTACAATTTTACACATATTGTTACCATTTCTGAATCAATTTCATTCTGCATTTTGCCTCCATCTTTTCCTTTCAGTCTTTGAGTCTCACCATAAATGTTAAACATTTAAGATACGTTACATCTTTCCAAATTCTCTTCATATATTATTTCATAGAACTCTTTGTACTGTGTGTTATTATTATGCATTTATATGATTATTCCCCCTCCACCCTGAGTTCATGATGACCATATAACTACATCTAACAATATGTCACAATTCTCAAAACATTCTTTGGGGGCTCTCAGAAAATATTTGTTGACATAATGAAAGGACAGATTAAGAATACATGATGGGATGGCTGGAGAGTTTCTTTTCTAGCAAAACGAGTAGAATGTATTATGGTAGAAGTCAAGAATTTCAAATGTAGCAGGTGTGCTAAACACAGCAGAGACTATCAGGACTAGAAATTATCTTTTGTAGGCAGCATAACAGAATAGTAGTTACAAGGAGCAAGGCAGACCTGGCTGTACCTTTTTTATTTTAAGCCTGTGGAAAATTTTACTGCTTAATTACATTTAAATAGACATGATGCAAATACAGTTAAGACATATCTTCACTACCAGCCCCATGTTCAAGACAGAAGCCCTTAAAAAAAGGGCGGGGGAAGCTATCTTCATGTGTCACGATATGAAAATTGGAATATCAAATCTATATAGAGCTGAGATTTTGCCTTTATCGTATACTTTCTAATTTGCTTTAGTCCCAAGCAGACGTAATGATTATCAACAGCTTATCACTTAAATCTGTATTAAGTTATAACTTTTATTTTTGTCTTGTTTTCTGAAGCAGTCTTACTATGTTGACCAGGCTGGCCTCAAACTTTTATTCCTGTTGCATCAGCCTCAGGAGTTCCAGGATCACAGGTGTGCACCTGTACCTGGCAGTAATATTCCTTTTTATATGTATCACAGCTCATACTGAACAGTGAGTTCTGGGTTGCAAAAGGATGCGCCTGTTTTGGCCATGAGCTAGTTTTTTAATCTGTAAAAAGGAAACTACCTCATGGTTGTGATGTTTAAGTGAGATGTAGAAAACATTAAGCATAGAGGTTGGTAGAAACTATAAACAGCAAATATTAGGAATTTTTATTACTTCTAAAGTACTGACAATAAGCTCACTTTGAGAACTCATTTATAATATTTATTTTAAAATTTATTGATTTTATATTGCCTTGCTAAGCAGCATTCTATGAAAAGTCTCCCTATTCTTTTTCCAACCTTGATCGTAATAGACTGGCTATCTATAGGTAAAATGGGCTCAAACAGGTAAATTGTCTTCTATTGTGGTTCTGTATTTCAGATTGGAACACTGTGGTTTGTTTGTTTGTTTGTTTGTTTGTTTTGAGATAATAGGGTCTTCACTCTGTAATCCAGGCTGGCTTTAAACTCACTCTGTATCCCAGGCTGACCTTGAACTTGCAGGGATCCTCCTACCTCAGCCTCTCAAGTGCTGGAATTACAGGTGTATGCCACCTACACCCAGCCCTGTATCCCTCATTGAAAGTCCTACATTTTTATTGCTTGCCCAAGTGTGTTACAGAAAGAATATATGATTAGTAACATTCAAAAGTCACTCCAAATTGTCATTTTGTAAATTTTTAGGTAATGTCTTCCATATTGTTAGTTTATCATCCTTTGTGTTGATACATATGTCCTACTGATATAATTGTAATTTCCTAAAGAGTTTGTTCATAGCTGTAATCTATGCAAAAGGATTTTTTACTACAAAGATACTGTTTTTTTGTTTTGTTTCTGTTTTTGTTTTTTAATTTGGATTAGGCTGTTCTAGGTTTTTCCAGACATTTGAAGACAAATCTCAAAGTTTGCATATGGGATGAATGTTTGCTTCTTTGAGCAAAGAGGTGCCATTAATCTTAGTTTTATATTTCTCCTTGCAACTAGATTTTACATTGACTATGTTATAGTGAGAACAAGAAGTTGTTGTGTAACATATTATCTTTGACCCTGGATAGGAAACTTGGATTGTGTAGGTGTAGGTATCTTTCCAAAAGCGGAAACAGTATCATTCACAAACAACATTGCTTTGAAAATTCAAAAAACATCGTTTTGGCAATTGCTAGAGGGACTTTTTCAAGTGGTTTACCTTTAGGAGATTAAAAAAATACTCTTTGTTGTAAAGTTTGTTCTGAATTTCAGTATGTCTTTATTAGAAATGTTATAGTGTGTGGGGTTTGCCAATAGTGATTTTCTAGTTTCAGTGCCTAAGTGGATTCACAAAATATGCTCAGACTGTTCCTCTATCAGGTGTTTTTTTTTTTTTTTTGCACCAGAGATTGAACTCACAACCATGCGCTTGCAAGGCAGGCACTTATGCCACTGAGCTAAATCCTCGGCCCTCCTCTATCAGTTTATGAAAATACAAAATTTCTATTTACATTTCTAGAGGGGTGATGGACATTCTTAAATTGATCTACGTTCTGTTTATTGATACCTTGCTGTTTGCTAATGTGTCACATAGGTTTAGTTTTTTCCATTGTTAAAGAGACTTATGTCTCTCCCAGAGCCTTCTCTAATGTTTTTGATAGTGAATACAAACCAGTTAAAAGTGATTTCAGTTATTTGGGGGAAATGGTGAAATTTTTATTTTTTGTTTGTAAATGTTGAAGTTCTGGAATTCTCTCATTACAAAATTTTTTTCAGGGACTTTCATATGTATTTGTGAATAATTAATATAAAAGCAATTGTTTTTGTATAAGTTGTTAAATGTTGTTTTTATACCACAAAGGAATTGTTTTAACAACTAACCAGAAAGATAGCTAGTAGGCCTATTACATTTCGATTAGTGAAATGAAGCCCAGGATAGTATAGATATTGTATAGAAAACAAGAAAGGGAAAAATAGTAAAAATTGTATAGATATTGTATAGAAAACAAGAAAGGGAAAAATAGTAAAAAGGACAAATTAAAATAAAAAAGATACAATTCACATAAGGTATAGAATTAATTCAACAAACAATTACTATTTGAGATACTAGGATACTTCACAGTTGTTTTGAGTGCTGCTGAAAGGAAGCTGCAGCTCAGCTGACAGTCAAAGCATCCCTCCACTCTGGTGGGGGTGGGGGTAACCACTGGCCTTGACAAAATTGAGACTGGGAAAGAACCAGGGCTCACTCTTGTTATCCCCAAAATCCTAAACGTCAAAGGGCTGTCACCATCGAGGCCAGTTTCCTGGAAACTCATGGAAAGCAGTGGCAGGTGTAAGTCAAGCAGCTACTTTTCCCATTGTTCTATAGAACTACTACCGTGATAGCTGCAGGTATCCTTGAGACCTTGTAGCCTTTGTGAGAATTCAGCCCTGACTGCAGCAGGAATGAATCTGGACCAGTCACAGGCGAGACACCATGGCAGAATTTAACTTGGACCAGTCATAGACCCGTGATATGAACAAAGCCAAATAAGTGCCACCCCCTGCTGCTTAAATAAGCAGCATTCCCCCAACCCCCATACTTCTCAGGTTAGTACACAAGAGCTCCCTCAGTACCATAAAACAAAAACTCTTGACAATTTCTTGGAAAAGGTTTAAACACTGAGACCAACCTAAAACCAGTAAAATATTTATGCTCAATAAAACTTAAACAAGTGCTTACTTGGTAGGTACAAGGTCCTGAGTTTGATTCCGGACCAAAAACAAAAACAAAAACCAACCAAACAAAAATAACACCTTAATTTTATTCAATTAAAATGTAGAAAATATATTCTTTTCAAATTGATGGATGCTAAAATATAAAAACTTATTTTTTGAGCTGAACATGGTGCTGCACACCTGTAATCCCAATACTTGGGAGGCTGAGGAAGGAGAATCATAGCAAGCTTGAGGCTTTCAAGGCCAGCCTGAACTATATAGTGAGACTCTGTCTCAAAAAACAAACAAAAAAAATATTTTTAACTTCAGTTATATTTACTGGAGCATCAGTGGCAGGTGTTATAACAGTGTTGAGTTATGACAGTGATTTTTTTTTTTTTTTTGGTATCGGGAATCAAACTTACAAACTAACGCTTACCAGGCAAGCCCGTGACCCACTCAGCTAAATCCCCAGCCCATGACAGTGATTCTTAAATTTTTTGATTTCCACTGTACACCTTGTTCACCTTATCTGTAGAACAACGTATTTTAAATGTATTTATAACTAAATGAATTTAAATTTATTCTGAACTACATTTTAATTTGTTGTAACTGATTTTGCGTGTTTATTTCCTTGTCCCATTTTTTCTGATAAATTTTTGTTATGATCTGTTCTGCAGAGAAAGAGATGCTGGTTACAAGTTTTGGAAATCCCTGTTTTCTATGGAATACAGTTTTGTAAACTTTTCATAAGATTCGTTGGCAATAATACATGCTTGTGATGGACCCTAGAAGTACTGCTATGTTAGGATTGGGTTCTGATTCCGAAGGTTTTTCAAGAAAGAGTCCTTCTGCCATCAGTTCTGGCACACTGGTCAGCAAGAGAGAAGTAGAGCCAGAGAACAACACAAAGTCTGAGGAAGAGGACCTTCGCAAGCGAAATCGAGAAAGAAACATTGAAGCAGGGAAGGATGATGGTTTGACTGATGCACAGCAGCAGTTTTCAGTTAAAGAAACAAACTTTTCAGAGGGAAATTTAAAATTGAAAATTGGCCTTCAGGCTAAGAGAACTAAAAAACCTCCAAAGAACTTGGAGAATTATGTATGTCGACCTGCTATAAAAACAACCATCAAGCACCCAAAGAAAGCACTTAAAAGTGGGAAGATGACAGAGGAAAAGAATGAGCACTGTCCTTCAAAACGGGTAAGCAGAATTCTCAACCATATATGGTACTAGCAATATTTGGGTTTGTTGTCTATTAATTTTTAATCTAACCTATGTACATATATGAGGAAGTTTGATTTTAGTCTTTTTTTACTATTTCCAAATGGTATGTCACCAATGTAATAACAACCATGTATGTATTTTATTGGTAAAATTATGATGTTTTAAATGGTGCATACTCAGATTGTTGCTTTCATTGTGATAGTAGAAAAAATACTGGATTTGTCGATAAGAAACCTAGATTGGAATCCTGTTTCTCTATTTTCTAATAAGAGGTCATGGACAAATTAACACAAGAGAAATTGAAGATCAAAATTGTCAAACGGTTATAATACTAACTTCCAGGATGGTTGAAAGGACCAGAATCACCAGAATATGTTGAAAGCTTTTGTTAAATGAATTATTTTGTAAAGTATTGCTATCGTGCCTCAAAGCAAGTTAATATACTAAAAATATCAGCCAAGCACAGTAGCTGTAGTTGTAGTTGCTTAAGAGGCTGAGGTGGGAAGATTGTTTCTAAGTGGCATGTGTGTCTGCACACAGAGTTGGAAGTATTCTTGCACACACATACTAGAGCTAAGCAAAAAGTTGACAACATTTTGGTTAAAATTTAGGAATACGCCTCATTGTTTGCAATGACTTTTAACATTCTTCACTTTAAAATTCACATGCTTTTTAACTGTTGCCAGAAACCGTAATACTGCCGGCAATTTGTTCTTCAAATTGCTATGGCATCTAGAAATGTTTAATGCTTGCTCTCCTCCATGAGGTCATAGAGATATGAGATAGCTTGGGATGATTTGTTGATAAACTGTGTGAATAAGTTAATGAAGTTTAGATCAGGAAAAAATGAGTATTGTATCATTTCTTTTTGTTTGTTGGATTTTTTGTCTTTTTTTGAGACAGGGTTTAACTGTCAAATTTTAATTGATCGTACAGTTTAGGCCTTGAACTCATTTCAGCAGTCCTCCTGCCTCAGCCTCCTGAGTACTGGGATTACAGGCGTTCACCACCATACCTGGCTTGTGCCAGTTACTACCATATGGAATTAAGTAATGCATAAAGTAACTAAAGTGTGTGGTAAATGTGATATAACACAAATTTAGTGTCTTTACTAGACAAAGTAAACATAGTTAAGAAAACAAAGCTATGCATGGTGGCATATACCATAACCCTCAGCACTTGGGAGGCTGAAGCAGGAGGAACCCTGTCAGTTCAAGTTCAGCCTGAATTATAATACAAGACCCTGTTCTCCAAAAGAAGAGAGGAAAGAGGTCACTCTATTTGGATAGCTAGGAAGAAGGTAGGAATTTGTTTTGAGACAGGATCTCACTGTATTGCCCAGGGTGGTTGGTCTCAAACTTGCAGTGTTCCTCCTGCCTCAGCCTCCCAAGTGCTAGGATTACAGATGTGTGTCCCCATTACACGATTAATTTTTAATTGATGTATATGTAATATAGAACTTACTATTTTAATCATTTTAAGTATACAACTCAGTGGTATTAATTACATTTGCAGCTGGGTGTGGTGGCGCACGCCTGTATCCCAGCACTCGGGAAGGAGAAGCAGGAGGATCACTGTGAGTTCGAGACCAGCCTGGGCTACATAAGCAAGTGCAAGGCCAGCCTGCACTACATAGTGAGACCCTATCTAAAAAAAAAAAAAAAAATTGCAATATTGTGTGACTATTACTACACTTCCAAAACTTTTTCATTACCCCCAAACAAAAACTATATAACTATCAAGCAGTAACTATTAACTGACAGTGTCTAATATACTTTTTTTGGCTTATTGTACCTACCTCACTCATGTATCTGCACATACATGATGTATAATACAATATTTGCCTTGTTTTGTTTAGCTTGTTTTACTTAACATAATGTCTTTAAGGTTAATTCATGTTGCCATATGTACCAGGATTTTTTCTTTTTCTTTCTTTCTTTCTTTCTTTCTTTCTTTCTTTCTTTCTTTCTTTCTTTTCTTCTTCTTCTTCTTCTTCTTTTTTTTTTTTTTGAGATGGGGTATTTCTATATACCCCATCTCAAATACATTTAATTACATTTACTCAAATACATTTAATCTCAAATACATTTAATTGTATAATTAAATGTAATTAATAGCACTGGCTGACCTTAAATTCAGTGTGCAGCCTAGGGTAGCCTCAAATTTATAATGATAGTGCTGCCTCAGGCTCCTGCGTGCTGGGATTAGAGGCATGTGCCACCATGTGCTGTGCTGAATTCCTTTTTATATCTGAATAGTATGTCATATTGATATTGATAAGAGTCTGGACAGGGATACTACCAGTTTGAATGAGCCCACTCATCATTTTAGAAAAACATAGATTTCATTTTATGTCGGTCACCGAGGACATGTCACTAGGTCACAGATGATGCATCAATAAACCACAAACCTGCTGTTTCTCAAAAGCTTGCCAAAAAAAAAAATGCATTAAAAAGAAAGCCTCTTAGACTGAAAAGACACCTCTGCTTTGCTCACACAGAGAGGTCCCTCTCAAGTTTAGCAATAAACCTGCTTGGACTATTGAGTTCGTGTTTTCTCTTTCTCGCTCAGATAGACTTTTTTGTTTTTAATCATTCCTCTGGCCAGGTGTGGTGGTACATGTGTGAAATTCTACCATTTTGGGAAACAGAGGCAGGAAGAATGCAAGTCTGAGTCCAGTCTGGGAAATTTAGAAAGTTTGTGAGACAAGTGTCTCAAAAGCACCGTGACATTGCTCAGTGCAAAGGTCATTTGTTAAATACCCAATGGAGTTGTGTGTGTTTATCATCTGTTGTTGGAATCTTGGTTTTGCCTCTACCTTTAGCTGTAGTGAATAATGCTGCAGTGACCATTGGTATGTGAATAATCTGTTGGAGATCTTGGTTTCAATTCTTTGGATATGTACAATCTTCCCTCTGTATCCTTAGGATTGGTCCCAGGACTCCTTTGTTTACAAAAATCCTTGGATTCTCAAGTCTCTTATATAAAATAGCGTAATATTAATGTTTAACTTACGCACTTTCTTGTAAACTTTAAATCATTTCTTAAGTACTTTTAATATATAATGCAATATAATGATATGTAAAATTGTGATAGTTAATGATATGTAAATAGTTGTTATATGGTATTATTTGGGGAATAAGGATAAGAAAAAAGTCTGCTCATGTACCATACAGATGCAGTTTTTAATCTCTGAGCATTTTCAGTCCAATGTTGGTTGAATCCATGCTTTGGGATCCTATGGGTAGTGAGGGCTTAGATGTGTGTTCATAAGGTAATTCTCTGGATAGCTTTTTGAGAAAATTCAAGCAGTTTTCCATATGTGCAACTGCACTTCGTAATGCCAGCAACAGATGAGGAATCCAGTGTTTCCAGAACCTCTCCTTCCTTCCTTCCTTCCTTCCTTCCTTCCTTCCTTCCTTCCTTCCTTCCTGGGCATCCTAAAGAATATGAAATTGTAGCTCACTGTGGTTTTGATTGGGCCAGGGATATAACTCAGTGACACAGTGCCTGCCTAGCAAGCTTGAGGTCATGAGTTTGGTTCCCAGTACAAAACAAAACAAAACAAAACAAAACAAAACAAAACAACAAAACAAAACAAAACATGTAGTTTTGATTTATAGTTCCCTGATGACTAATGATTTCAGCATCTTTTCACATGCTTATTTACAATTTGTGTGTCTTATTTGCAAAAATGTATGCTCAAATCTTTTGACCATTTTTGAGGGGTTGTGGTGTTGAATTTTCAGAATTCTTTTCTGTAAGAATTGAAAGTGCTTTGTGTGTTTTGTGCAGTGGAAATCTGTGCTATTCATTTGGTGGGTACAGATGGCCCGCCAATAGTAAGATGATGGTCCATGCATAAGGGAAAACATAATTTACAGGTGAAAAAGACTCTGCTCTGTGTCTTGAAGCTGCTGCAGTTGTCATTTTTAAAATTACAGTTTTCCCTGTCACCACCACCTGCTCACCCCTCTCTGCCCCTGTTTTGTTTTATTTTGAGACAGAGTCTTGTTATATAGTTCAGGCTGGCCTTAAGAACTTGCAGCAATCCTCCTCAGCTTCTCGAGTGCTGAGATCACAGGTGTGCACACCATACCTGGCTACCCTCTGCCCATTTTTAAAATTTTTTATCCTACATCAGTGTTTTAGAAATAACTGGCAAATGCAGTATGTGGAAGTTTTCCATGTTTTCTTCTAAGGGTTTTATGGTTTTGACTTCTGTGGTTTGTGTGTTTGTTTTTTTGTGTGTTTGTTTTGAGACAGGGTCACATTTTGTAGTTCAGGCGGGCCTTAAGCTCAAATGATCTTCCTGCCCCAGTCTCCAAGCACTGGAATTGTAGGTGTGTACTACCAGACTTTGCTATGTTGAGGATTTTGATCTAAAGTTAAATTTTGTATATGGTATAGGGATTTAACATCATTCTATTTTACATGTGGATATTCACTTTTTTAAAATCATCATTTGTTATATCCTTTCCAAGTCAAATGATTTTGATACCTTTAAAAATATATATATTAACCATATATATAGGGGTTTGTTTTTGGGCTTCTGTTCCATTCCATTGGTCTATATGTGATGTGATTGAAAAACACAATGAATGTTAAAATTTTTATTTGTTATTGTACAATGAAAGACATGTTGTTGTTAACCCCCTCAAAACACTTCCCTTTACTTCCAACAAACTTAACCCTGTTTTGCCACTTTGTGGAGTACTAGAAGTCTTTTGGAGGGTCTTTTGTTGTATTGTTGTGGACGCCTTCTGAATCAATTCACAATGTGTACTTTTCATGGTAGTTTTGACTTTGGGGAAGACCCAGAAGTTGCAGGGTGTCATATCCAGTGTATAAGGTAATCTTTTTCTACAAGCCTGCCTTTTGGTGAATAGTACTCGGTAGCAGTTTTCATCACATTTCTTTTTTTTTTCTTTTTTTCGCCATTTTTTTTAACCTTGTAAAGACAGTGCTGAAAGAGGACTCCGTGAACTATTTCAGAAAGTGGCAGGAATGACAGATTAGGTGTATTTGAAGTAAGAGGGGCTAATTACTTATAATAAATATAAATACCAGGTACCAGGAATCAAACTCAGGACCTTGTGCTTGCCAGGCAGGTGCTGTGCTACTGAGCTATGTCCTTAGCAAAAGAGAGGCATACATTTCAATATAAGGTTGTATGCCATTTTACAAGATTGTTTTGGCTTTTTGAGATTATGATTTGATACGCATTTTAGGATAAGTTTTTCTATTTCTACAAAAAATGTTTCATGATTTTTGACAGAAATTGTAGAGCATTTGTAGTTCATTTTCAATAGTAATTGTCATCTTTACAGTATCAAGTCTTCCAACCTGTGAATATGGAATGTTTTTCCTTTAATTTAGGTCTCTAGTTTCTTTCTGCAATATTTTGTAAACTTTTCAGTATATAAACTTTTCACTTCCTTGATTAAACTTATCCGTGTTTTTTGTTGCTGTTGAAAGTAGCATTGCTTTTAGTTTCTTTTTTAGGTTTTTCATTTTAAGTATATAGAAATGCAACTGATTTTGGCATACTGATGCTATATCCTAACTTTGCTGAAATTATTTATTAACATAAATAGTTTGCTCATTCTGTATGTACTGTATACATATGTGTAAACATGTATAATATGAAATACGTAAGATACAGTTTTAATGTATGTTTACTTACTTGATTTGGTAATACATTCCTATCATTCAAGATTTAAAACAGAAAAAGCAGTGAAATGCTATTGAAGTGCTATTTTTGTGTAAATCTTACCTTATAATCTCACAAAGTCGAAGAATGAAATCACAGACTGAAGGAGGAAGTTAGGAGAGTATTACTGGGAATAAGAGAAATAGCTCTTGTCACCAGTTGGGTAGCTTTTCTTTTCTTTTCTTTCCTTTTTTTTTTTTTTTTTTTTTTTTTTAAGACAGGGTCTCACTGTGCAGTTCAGACTGCCCTCGGGCTCACTTTGTAACCTAGGCTGGTCTCAAATTTGCAACAATCCTTCTGCTTCAGCCTCCTGAGTGCTGGGATTACAGGAGTGCACCACCATGCCCAGCTAGTCGGTGGCATTTTGAATGAAAGTCCAAATTGTCTTTCTTGTCCTGCTTTTGTATGAATAAAGAAGTAAACCATTCCTCTCATTCGAAGAAAATACATTTAAAGAAAACTGATCATTTTTTATTTCCAATGTTCCTCGAAGTCCAGTCCAGAGGTGGAAAGGAACTGTCAATTATAGCATATTCTGCATAAGAACCATCTTCCTGTGTTTTTATTTTTAAGCTTCACTAGCAGCAGGACTTCAACTAGCCCTTAACATATGTCCTATTTTCTTTATATCTAGCTCTCTCTATTCTGTTATACACCATTATATTCCCTCACAAAGTAATACACATGGTATTTCTTTAACTGTCTCTAAGGAAGATGGGTGCAGGTCTAGCCGATTGCTGCTGAAAGGAGTTAGTGTAGGGGTTCTGGTGGTTAGGACAATTCTGTCTCACTCAGCCTCTCTAGGGCTGGTGTTACATGCACCACCACGCCCAACCATTTTTGTTTTTAAAACAGCAGTTCACTAGATAGCTTAGGCTGGCTTTATGTTTTGTGATCCTTTTGTTTCCCAGCACTCTTGGAGGTTTAAGCAGGAGGGTTTCAAGTTGAGCCCACTCTAGGCAATTCAGCAACTTGGCAAGACCTATCTGAAAAATTAAAAAGGATTGGGAGATATAACTCTGTAAAAGATTCTGAATTACCACAAAGAAACAAATCTATTCTAATTTTCCATTTTGTCACTGTTCCTTCTATAATTGCTACTGTGATAGTTTTAATTATGTTTTATAGATATGACTAATTCCTCATTATTCATTTTGGTGTGTTAATTTATAAATGTAATGCAATTTTGGTGAACTTTTTAGACCTTGTCCAGCAGATTATTTTTTGTATTTATTCATCTGTAATAGAAGTTGGAGTTTAATTTGATGATGGCTTCCTTCAGAGGCTTTCAATTTGTTTTGCCAGGAGTTAAGAGTGAGTAAATGACACCTTATGCACTTACTTTACCTCTAGACTATGAGTATTCAACCAGTCGACTTGCCTTAGTTTCACTGAATGAAGAAAACCTGCGTTGGGCCATATATAAAATATACACTATAGTTAACATATATAAGTAACAAAACTTCCTTTAGTTTTTTATTTTTTATTATAACATCGAAATGACACAAGCCCAAGTTTAATAGTTGAATAAGAAAACTTATATGTCTTCTTATAACACTAAACACTTCTCTTCAGAGACACACACAGGTAGGGTAGAAATATTATAATTAGTAATGGCAGTGTTTTACTCATTGGGTTACATAAGCACAACATCTAATATATACAGGTTAACATCTAATATATACAGGTTTTGATTTAATAGACTAGGGGAGCAGGAAGGAGCTAGAGTTAGCATAGACCTGCACTGTACCCTTCAGTGTTCCTTGATTGCCTATGCAGTCTGCACTGTGCAATTATCTGACAAAAAATACTATAATAATTAAAGGATATAATCTTGTGGGACCACATTGCTAGCTGTTCAGGACCACATGTGCTGCAGGTTGGACAAAACTGTTCTAGACCATGGTTTGGTGCATTTACCCTCTGGACAACTGTGCCTAGAGTCTGCCCCCTTTTCACATTTTTTCCTTTTTTCTTTTCTTTCTTGGCCTTTTGGAGATTTTTCTTAACTTCCTCTATGACCAGGAGCGCAATAAATATTGTATCTATGATGGTATAAGTTACTTTGTTGTAATGAAGACTTTTTATAGTATTTAATGAGCCATTTACTAGAAGTGGACAACCCCTGATTGTTTTATAAGAAATGCGTTCATTGTTAATTTTAGAGCAGATTTTCTTGCCTCCTTTGTTCTTTCTAAAGTGGAAAGGAAAAATTTAGTTGTAAATTTCCTACAAAAGCTTGAATTTGGCTTTCTTGCAACATCATGTGCCCTCTGTGTCATTTCATAAATTGTCAGAATTCTTCTCCAGCAGTATTTTAGAAAGTGGGAGTCATAATGCTATATTTATCACACTAACTTACAAGGCAAATGGTGCATTTCTTTTTAGAAGTTAAATCATATTCCAGTTTTGTAATTTTGTACAATAACTTGTTTTATGTAAGCACATTTTAGCTAGCATGCTTTGTGACAAATGAAAAATAGAATATCTATGTCCTATGAAAAATAATTAAAAACTAAAAATTGGTTGAGCAGAAAGAAATTAAGAGGGGAGTATAGATATTTCACTACTATTGCATAGATATTTCACTACTATTGCATACTCATTGCAAATTACAGAGATAGGATTGTTACTTAGTGCTGTATTGAGTAACATGTTGTCACTTGTTAGTTTACGATGCTTTAGCGTATATGCATGTTTTAATGAATACAATGAACAACATATATAGCCACAATTATAATTTCTCTTCCAAAAGATAATTTTTTGTTTAGAAAAGAAACATTTATATGCAGATTTGTCCTTTGACAAAGTAATTTTGAATTTCCATTAATGATTTTTATGGTGTATGTTTGTAGTACTGGAGATTGAACCCAGTACCTCTGGCATGTTAGGCAAGTGCTCTATCCCTGAATTACATCCCCAGCACCCCCCACCTTTTAATATTATTTATTTAATTTTCAGACCAGGATCTCACTAAGTTGCCTGGGCTGACTTTGAGTACATGATACTCCTGCCTCAGCCTTCAGAGTAGCTGGGATTACAGGTGTATGTTTTACCTAGCTATTGTAGAAAATTGCCAAAACTCACATTAATTCAAGTACTAGATTTAAGGGTTGTTGGCCTGAGATTTTATTCAAGTTGAGAATTGGTAGGTTACTGTAGATTCTTGAGGAAATACAAGAATGACAATGATGGCTACGCTACCTTAACCTCTTGCTTCATATAGATTTTACTGGCTGCTTTTTAGTTACTACAAACAAAATTCAGTTATTTTGAACCAAGCAGGAAGGTACATTAGTAATGCCAGCACTCAGGAGGCTGAGGCAGAAAGATTACTATGAGTTTAAGTCCAGCCTGGGCTTACATAGTGAGCTCAAGATCAGCCTGAGCTGAACTACGTAGCAAGACCCTGTCTCAAAAAAAAAAAAAAAAAAGTGTTGTTTTTAGCAGCATAGAATTTTAAATAAGACTTGCATGACTAGTTGGGTTTTATGCCACTTGCCTTTAATACTAGCACTCTCTGGGGACACTGAGGCAAAAGTATCGCCTGGGCAACTTAGGGACTTTGTGAGACCATGTCTCGCTAAATAAATAAATCTGTCTGTGCATAGTTAATAGTGAACTTCCTTGGTCTCAGTGCTTGAGTGAATGTCTAGCAGGAATAATATTGAGTCTGATTCTTTGAGCTTATTAAGGTCCCAGAACTGCAATAGCAGGTGCCAGTAGAGGTTAGGTTTAAGACTATTTTGCAGCAGTTTAACTTGTTAAAGAGAAGTGAGGTAGATTGGACATTGTGGGTACAACTGGCAAAGCTCAGCTTAACTCTTTGGTGGTGTTGCCCTGTTTAAAGATTACAGTGGCATGTGTGTGATTTTTAATCTAACCACTTCAAAAGTGTAATAATTTAGAATTCTCTGGTGCTAAGGATTTAGCCCAGTGCTAGAACGTTTTCATAGCAAGCTCCAGGCTCTGGGTTCAATCCTTGAGGGGGTAGGACATAGAATTCTCTTACAAAAGGAAATACATTTATTTGATGTCTTGTATCCACTTTTCTTGCCTTCTACCATAAGCTAAGTGGTTAAAAAAAATACAGGATGAATTCCAGAGTCAACTTAATAACCTTGCCATTCTGTTATGAATGAGTATTACTTTGTAGCAACAAATGCTTAAAAGCTAGAGTTAAGAGAAATACACACAAAAATATAACAGGAATAGTAGCTTGTATATTAACTCTGATTTCCCTGGAACTATATCCACTTACTGTGGATATAGATCTTCCTTTAATATGGTTTTTGGTATTTCTTTTTTTCTCTTTATTTATTTTTGGTGCTGGGAATTGAACTCATGACCTGGCACCTGCTGGTCAGGCACTTACGCTGCTGAGCTAAATCCCCAGCCTTCTAAGATTTTAATTTCTCTAATCTATTATCTAAATTGGGAGAATAGACTGTCAAAAGAAGACAATGTCAATAAAGGCACTAAAAATGACTTGTATTGTTAAAGTGATGTTGTAACCAGAACTCATTCTTTAAAAAAAATATTACCTAGGTGGTCTTTTTTTTTTTTTTTTTTGGTACGGGGGATCAAACTCATGACCTTAGGCCTGCCAGGCAGATGCTTATGCGGCTGAGCTAAATCCCCGGCCCTCTGCTACTTGTTTTTAAAAGCCAGGTCCTAATCAATTTTATACTTTCACCTTCAGTTTTGGAAAACATCTCAGTGTACAAACTTACAATAGAGAACTCTGCAACTATATGAGGAAGTCACTTTAGGAGGGGGGGTACAAAAGCATTTTGAGAAAAATGCACAGATTAGTCACTTTCCTTGTCACTGGGACAAAATATCTAATACCCACAATTTAAGGGATGAGAGGTTTGTTTTGGCTCACAGTTATTGTCTACGGTCTGGCTCTAAGAAATAGCTTGGTGGAAGGACAGTACAAAAGAACACTGTTCAGGTCAGGATGGCCAGGAAGCAGAAAGAGAAAGGAAGAACTAAAGAGGGAGATATACCCAGATCATACTTCCTACAAATGTATTCAGTGGTAAATTTATCAGTGGGTTAATCCACTAGTGACTAAATAACCCCATAATCCACTCGCTTTCCAAAAGCCCTACCTCTGAAGATACTGTAGGAGACATTGTAGAGCTAAATTATCATAATAGGTAGATATATGCACTATTTTTGGCAAAGTTACCTGAATTACTTACATCCAAGAGTATATGTGAAAGCAGAAAGTTGATCCTAATTGTTGGAAGGTTTAGCAGTAAGTTTTCCAGTGAAAGTAGGAAAGCAAGATTGAGTTTTCTTCTAAATGCTACCTTTTTATTTTTCAGCAAAATTCCTAGTAATTAGGCTCTTGTTTCTTGTCCAGTTCTTGATTGTATGGATAGGAAGTTCCAAAATAACTGCTAAAATCACAAGCAAATAGTGCAAGTTATAAGCCAAAGGCAGAGTTACAAGCAGTCTGTTGATTGTAACAGTTTTGTAATTATGACAGGAATTATCAAACAAAATTTCTAAGCATATTTAATGATTTTTTCTTCTGTTTTTTCAATTTCAAAAATTAAATTACCTGTGACATAAAAATTATAAAAATAAATTTAGCGTTACTAATTCCTAAATAAAAAGCAAAAGAAAAAAGTTTATGCAGCAGAGAAAGGTAGAAAAATGTTGAGGTAGAAAGAAGAAAAGCCCTGCTGAAAACATCACCCAATTCTGTGAAATGAATGAATGCTCCGTGGAACTTCTGAGACAATTGATCTAGTCTCTGCGCTACCATTATATATATTTGTTTTTAAAATACGGCATGTTCTAGCATAATTACTTATTTCTTGGTAGTAATAACTCCAAAATATTAGAATTATCTTTTTACCATTTGCACTTCATGACCAATACAGAAAATGCTTTGAAAACTGTTCACAGCCAGGCCTCGTGCTGTGTACCTATAATCTCAGCCTTCTGGCAGTCTGAGGCAGTAGGGCTGCCAAATTCACCCTCCACCTGGGCAACTTAGCAAGATACTGTCTCAGAATCACAAATAAAGGGCTTGGGCCATCACTCAATACAAAAGCCCTGGGTTCAACCTCCAGAACTACAAAAAACAAAAAATGACTACTTGGGAGACTAAATAGGAGGAAGATTGCAAGTTTGAAGTCAGCCTGGGCCACTAGTGAGACCCTGCCTCTAACTAAATTCAATCAATCAATCAAGGAATGTAACTCAGTTGTAGAGTGCTTGCTTGCCTAGCACATGTAAGGATCTGGGTTTACCCCCCAGTATGGCACGGGGGAAAAAAAGTTTACTGACACTGAAACTAAGATTTTTTTTTTTTGGTACTGGGAATTGAACTCACAACCTTGTGCTTACCAGGCAAGCACTTGAGCCACTGAGCTAAATCCCCAGCCCTGAAAACAAGATCTTTTAAGTATAAAATAAATCCCATCAACATCCTTAAAATGTATCTTGAGAATAGGATTTCTTTCCCTAGTCCTAAAACTGTTGCTTTACTGTTCATAATTGAACTACTGGTATTTTCTCTCATTTACAAAAAATATATAATGAAGTTTTTGTATCTCATAATCTGTACTTCCTTGTTTTTAAGAAATTAGTATTATTTGTAACAACACTGCTACCTGGATTTGTTTCATGATTTTCTATTAAAAAGTATCATTGTTCTACCTATGCAAGAAAGAACCTACTAGTATAAAAGATCATAGAAAAACTTCTCTTCAAATATTTCAGTACAATACAAAATGGCAAGGTACCATTTTTCCCAATATGAAGAATGTGTTCCCTTAAATGGAGGGGAGAACCAGACCTCTTCTGTTGTGCCTTGTAGCCTGTGCTGTAAATGTACCAGAAAGATCTAAGACTGCCATAATTACTTTTTAAAATTTATTTACTTAATTTTGGTACTGGGGATCGAACTCATGATGTCGCTCTCGCCAGGCAGTGCTTATACCACTAAACTAAATCCCCAGCCACCATAATTAGTTTTAATAAGATTCATTCTCAGTTTTTCCTTTCATTTTGTATTGGAAACGTCTCTGAAAAAAAGTTTTACATTTGGCTGATTGAGCAGTTAGTTTACTACTCAATGTAGAATGGAAGGTATATCTATTTGAGTCTATATTGTGGTTTATTTTAATGGCAAATAGAAGTATGAGGACTGAATGCTTCTCATGTTAATCTTGTGAATGGAAAAAGTGATTATTGAACCAAGTTGTTGGAAGACAGCTTCCATAGTACTGGAGAATTAAGCCTAAATATCATTACCTTTTAATTTTGACACCTTAAATATCATTACTTTGATTTACTAAATCATATACTATACCTTTTATGGTTTTTTTGTATCTTTCATTTAATGATTATAAATCATTCCAGAGATATTCACATACAAGACTAAAGGCATATTAGTAATTCATTCTGAGATATAGTCGTATGGAAATTATTGAAGATTTCTGGGTAGAGATCAGAATTAAAGACCTATGTGATAAACCTGGAGCTTTTAATGAAAGTTGATTAATTGGGAGACATGGTTGACTATTGTGACAGAGCAGGGACTTCTTAGTAATCTGTTTTTGTTTTTGTTTTATGAGAAAGGGTCTCACCATGTAGTCCACAGTAGCCTCAAACTGCTGCCGCATCCATGCACAAGCACACCCACACAATCTGCTGTTGAATAGAAAATAGTTGGTGATTTTCCATTAAAATGTTTGATTTGTTTAATTTGTTATGAGTTTTGTTCTGCATTTTTATCTTTCTTACATGTTTTTGTTCTTTTGATTAACTGACACAATCTGAAATTTTGTAAATTTCTTTGGGGGGGGTCCAAAGCACTTTACTGAGAGATTTAGAGTGGAGAGAAAGGGTTTGAAACATACTTTAGACAAGGAGAACGGACGTCCTTGGCATGGCTGGATCTCTCCGTGTTCGCCGTTGCCAATAGCAATTTTGTAAATTTCTTAAAAGTGATTTCCAGATACTTTCAGAAGCAAATTTAAGTCTCTTGCTGTTATATTTCTAATTTCTAACATTTTTACAAGTAACTTAGATATCATACAATCATTTGGCAAAATATATCCATAAGTCTTTTATGCAGGAACTTTGCAAAGAAAGTGTGGCTTGCAAGATAAAATTGTGAGTTTTCCATTTGTATCTTAGTTTTCATTATATGCCCACTAATTTCAGTATCTTCTCCATCATAGAATGATAGGAGCAGCTTTGCAGTGGGTGTCATAAAAGAAAATAATGTACACTTCTATTTTGTTTGAGACAGTATCTCACTGTGGCATGCAGATTGGCCCCAAACTCTCAGCAGTCCTGCCTCCTCCTCCAGAGTACTAGGATTGTTATAGTAGGAGAACTATAACTCCCAATCTGTTAGATGTCAGATGTGCCAAGTTCATGTCCCCTAAAATTGAATGAATTCAAAAGGAAAATAGAGGCTGAGCATGGTGGTACATACCTGTAATCTCAGGACTTGGGAGGCTGAGGCATGAGGAGTACCATGACAGTGAGACCAGTCTGGGCTACAAAGTGAGTTCAAGGCCAGCCTGAACTGCATAGTGAAACCCTGTCTCTAAAAAAGGGAGTGGAGGTTAATAATGGGAAAGGTTTATTGAGAGATGGCTCCTGAAATGCAGAAGATGTCCCACGTAGGTTGCTAATGAGGCCCTTTGTCAGGGATAATTTATACACCAAAGTCACAATGCGTGTACAGTGTGAGTCAAGCTATAATCAACCTATAGGACTACAGGTATGGCTGCTTAGCTAATAATCATGTAGGGAAGCAGGGCACTGTGCAAGGGTATGTGGGTGACATTGTTAACCTTGGCTTATCTATGACTTCTAAAACACGAACATTTTGGGGAAGGGATTGGTCTAGGTGTTCTGGTCACCCACCCTGGTATTTGATGCATATCTGGACTTAATGCACTGGCTGGTACTAATTACTGTATAGATTAAATTCTGCCTTTCCCTTAGGGAAGTATGGAAGTCTGGCCATTGTAGCTTTATCTGGGAGTTTTGCCTTCAAATGTACCTCCAGCCACAATTCTGATGTCTGATGACTTCCTTGAGAGCCCAGTCCCTCTCTGACTGTGTATTAATTTGTCTAACTTAGCTGCCTATAATAGAGTTACCGGCATGACCACCACACTTAGAAAAATACACCCTGATGCATTGTTGGCAGTGTGTGTCTGTGATTACAACTATAGGGAGACTGAGCTAGGAGGATAAGGAGTTGCTGGCTATCCTGGGCTACACAACTAGTTCAAGCTGAAGGCTGACCTGGCCTATATAATAAGACCATTTCAAAAAGCTAAAATCAAAGCAGAACCCCCTAAAAATGAGAAGTCTTCTAAAAATGACTTGCCAATTAAATGTTACCAGGTTCTTCTTATCTTGAACAAAGAAAAGAGAAAAAAGCAGTGGCAAAGTTTATTCAAGAAAGGAACAGTGGAGAATGGGAGAGAGACTAGCTCTGCAGAGCTAGCGTGGGCCAAGTAAAAGGAAAAAAAGCAGTAAAAGAACACTGTGGAGAAAGCAGTGGGTGCTACCCTAAAGAAAGTCAAGATAGCAGATCTTCATAGCTCATCTCTCCTTTTATGCTGTCCAAATCTCAGAAACCCTAGAGAACATCTACATCTGGGTCCTGAGAGGCCGTGCTGGGTTCCATGTCTCAGAGTGACATCATGTCTGAGCCACCCTATTGAAAACCTGTTAGACTGCTTGGGAGAAGTCTATGCGCTGGGCTTGAGGAGCTGTTTAGTCCTCACATGTCTGACTGAGATCTTGTAACAAGTTGCATCTACTTGCCACTTTGCCACTGCCTACAATTGCTGTCTTAGAAGAAAGAAAATTGTAAACAACTTCATCTTCCTTTGTTGGTATTATTATCTACAGAATGTAATTTTAAGCATTCTTTTGTTCAAGCATTCTTTTTTATTTTTATTTTTTTCCCCCCTTAATAGTACTGTGTTGCACCCCTAGCCCGTGTTTTTTTCATTTTGAGAGAGTCTGGCCAGTTTGCCTAATCTGACCTCACTAAGATTCTCCTGCCTCACTTAACCTATAGCTAGGATTATAGGCACACCCCAGGATGCCTGGCTACCCTTTGTCTTTGTGATACTAGCTATTCTAAGGTATGTGGTTTTGATTCACATGAATAATTAATGACATTTAGTATTTTTCATGTACTCCCTGTGGTTCATTCATATGTGTTCTTTTAGGTTTCTGGCCCATCTTTTAATAGGGTTATTTTCTCAGTGTTGAAATTTTTAAATAACTTGTATATGTTTGTATTACTCCTTTATCAGATATATAGTTTGCAAATATTTTCTCCTCTTGTATAAGTTGACTCTTTATCTTGCCAGTTGTTTCCTTTGCAATGAAAGAACTTTTTCTCTCTCTCTTGTTTTTGTTTTTCTTTTTTGAGGCAGGGTCAAGCCCACCTTTTGGAGGAGTTTTTTAATTTAATGTAACCTCATACCTGAAGCAGACTAACTTTATAAAGAAAAGAGGTTTTAGCCTATAGTTCTGTAGATTCAAGATCTCACACACTGCCATCTTCTTAAGAGAATCTCATGGTGTCACAGGTAGAGTATTGTGGCGAGAAAGAGGGAGCAGTCAACTGTGGGTGTCTCTTCCTTTTATTAAACTGTTGATTTTCAAGATGAGTGTGATGGCACATGCCTGTAATCTCAGCACTCAGGATGTTGGGGCAGGAGGATTGCCATGAATTTGAGGCCAGTCTGGGCTACTTAGTGAGCTTGAGGCTACCTGAACTAGATAGAAAGATGCTGTCTCAAAAAACTTAAAAATTCCAGGATTAGTATTCAGTTGTGGGAGCTAACCTTTGATGGTTTTATATAATCTAATCCCTGTCCAAAGGCCCCACCTCTGAATATCATAGTTTAAGTTTCTACCATCATAATACCTCACAATGAGGAATAAATTTCAACATGTGAACTCTTGGTGGAAACACTAAAATGATACCCAAATCACACCCTTTGCCTTTGCTTTTGAGATCATATTTTAAAAACTCACTATCAGATCAAATTCAAGGAGTTTGCCTTTGTGTTTTCTTTCAGGAATAGTTTTGAGCCTGGCATTTAAGTGTTTAATCCACTTTGAGTTAATTTTTTTATATGATGAGAAATAAAGATATAATTTCATTGTTACACATGTTGATGTCTGGTTGTCCTACTGCTGTTTAAAGATCCAGACCTTGTTTTTGATACCTTTGTCAAGAATCAGTTAATTCTCCCGGTACCCCGAGTCAACCACATGGTGCAGGTCCCAGTGCGCCAGGGTCTTTCTCCTTCAGGCCGCCAAAAGTCTGCCACACTCTCAGCCACCACCAGAGAGGGAAGAAGCTCCTTGTTCTCCTGGCACCCCGAGTCAACCGCACGGTGCAGGTCCCGACGCGCCAGGGTCTCTCTCCTTCAGGCTGCCGAAAGTCTGCCACACACTCAGCTGCTCCCCGGAGAGGGAAGGAGCTCCTTGTTCTCCTGGCACCCAGAGTCAACTGCACAGTGCAGGTCCTGATGCGCCAGGGATCTCCTCTCCTCTCTGGGGGCAGCTGTGATCCTGCTGGTGGGCAGGTTGAGAATCAGACATCTCATGTCATCCTGTCCCATGTCCCCCCCCTTAGCAAGTGGGAGCCAGTTACCTACACATCTTGTGAAAAAATTGGCTATGGTATTTAGTATGAGCTCCCCATATGCAAAGATATGTACAACCATTTGGAAGAAAACAAGAGACAATATGACAGATAGTGAAGATCCCTGGTTGTATAGCTTTGAAATTTATGCTTTCTTAGGTCCCATTCTGTTCTGGTTTGTTGTGTTTAATTTTACTTCCCTTAAAAAAAAAAAAAAAAAAAAAAAAATTTATAT